>ML219680.1:0-29853 GCA_004785975.1 Popillia japonica
CCCGTTCAACAAACAGAGGTACCACTACACCTTCATATAATTGTAGGTATGCCAACTTAATTTGCGTACGGACATTTACAGACACTTTGTATAACATCTAACATAACACTAGGGTTGATTTCTTAGCCTCTAATTTTCAAAATTGAGCATGCATAAACTCTGTTTCAGCGCCGATGGTGCAGAAATAACAACAATTTTTAAGATTTACACATAAAGTGCGCAAGACTTTCTCAAAATTTTCAATTATATTAGGTACATTAAAAACAAGATCTCTTTTTATTCTGTTAACGCATACTCAGATCATCAATGAATGCTAAAAATAATAATGGGCCTAAATTGGAAACTTGAGGTATACGTGACCTGGCAATTTTGATGGAAAAATGATAGCCGTTATAGGATACAACAAATCGACGATCCTGGAGATAAGATTGTAGAAGAAGCGAATTGCGTATACCCTGATAGCTTTGATAATAGTATCGCATGATCCAGACGGTCAAAAGCTTTAGCAAAATCTGTAAAAAATACGTCAACCTGGCCCTGCGCATCTAGAAAATCTGAAATATATTGGCTAAAGTAGACTAAATTAGTTACAGTAGTACGCTTGCGTTGAAAATGAGAAATACTTGTGTAATGTGCACTAAGGTAACTATGCAAAATACTTTCGTATACCTTGGAAAAATTGCACAAGATATGTAGATATTGGGTATTTCACTATGGTTACCAAACTTATGCATATACTGGATAAATGCTCAACCGTTTCCAAATTGTAGGAAAGGTTCGAAGAGACAAATTAAATATTGTTTTCAGAGGTTGCATGAAGACATTCCTACAATCACGCACCATAAGGCTTGGTATTTTGTCGTGGCCTCCGGTCATTTTATTTCGAAATATTTTCATGGATTGCAAAATATCCTCATCATTTATCGCACTAATATTGAAGGACAACGAGTTGCTACATACAGAATGAACAAAATCGACAGATCCCGAATCTTGGTATGCACTATTAAAATGTCTACTAAATGCTTGTACAAACATTTTACCAGATATCGTACTACTATTCTTTTTACTATTTACAAATGTCCAGAAATTGGAAATATCAGTTACAATAGAAGTTGCTACTTTATATAAGTATTGCTCATAATCATAATCTATTTGCTCCTTTGCTCTATTACGATAAAATTGTAATAGAGCAGTAATTGATAACCTACATTTTACTCTAAATGGTCTAAGCAAAATCTGTAACAGATTGTTGAAGAAGGTTTTCATGATAAGAAAGTCACCATTTGGTGCAGCATTACAGATGATTTTGTCATTGGTTCATATTTCTAGGAGAAAATTCAGAATACGGCAGTCGTATCTTTAACTGTACACGGTAAATGATTCTTGCAAATGCTAGGAAATAAAAACATCATTTTTATGCAAGATGGAGCACTCTCGCACATTTTTCGACCAATAAAAAATTTTTAACCAACCAATTTTCAAGATCCTGTGTTAAGCAGACATTTCACAAATTTATGACCACCAAAATTACCTGATCTTAACCCTTTGAATTACTAGCTGTGGGAGTTATTTAAAAAGTTTAGTATTTAAAAGACCACCAATACCGCTACAAGAATTAATAGCATTAATAGACAATATTACGGAGCAAATTGGTGCAATTCAACCAGAAATGATTGTTGGAAGCTTGGTAATGTTACAGCGACAAACTGGAAGTCATGTTGAGCAATTGACATAACTAGTTTTGCGGTCGTGTCGTAATTTTATTATTAAATAAATTGGAAGCTAATCTGCATTATGATGTGTATTTGGAATTTATGTATTTATTATTTTTAATTATTTATTTATTTGGACTGCTAGTAAAAAACGGACAGTAGCGCTAAAGCGAACTACACGTCAGAAATGGATCGCAGGACAAGTAAGTGCGCTCGAATATTCAAAATACACGTCATAGTGAAAATTTCCTCTCAATTTATTAAATAATAAAATTACCACGTGGAAATAATCATTTATTGTGCACAATAAGATTGAAAAAAAATGCACTGGCAGGAAACGAACACGAGCCACTAGCGTAGGAGGCGTAGATGTTATCCACTGGGCTACGAAGGCTTGCTTGTTTAGAAACTAATATTAAAGGAACGAACGCGCTAAACAACGTTGATTTTGTCAGAAACTGGGACGCGTTAGGATAAAAGCTCGTACCTGGGCACTGAGGCAGGATCCTTCTATAACATAGTTGAGATTCATTAAAATCCGTGTCGGACAACCCTGCTGTTCCCATGGTGAGTAATTTTAATAGAAGAATGTAATCCAAAAACTATAACACGACAACTTACAACTTTTATAAAACGTGAAGAAACATCTTCCCATCTATCAACCAACACAATAATAAAAATAAACAGATATTCGAATGTGGAACAATATTTTTATGTATTTGTATATGCAAAATTTTAGAGCTGTGAGAAGCAATATTACGCGAGTGAGGCAATATTGAATTTATGTTGTACGTCCACTTCACGGTCCAATAAAGGGAGCGCATGCTTATCTATACGGGCTATACGTGTGTATATTTTGTTCTACCAAAGTATTTTTCATCCGGACCGCTAAGTGGTTGTCAATCACGTGCATACAAATATGTGCGGCGGGCGAACAGATTATTGATGACATACACGGGATATGCGCGAGAAAGAGTAGACATCCTGGACCATTTTTCCGCCCAAGCGATATGACATTTAAGAATTTGTCCACGTACATACATATACATATTTATGTATAATACTAAATTTGTATTTGGAGAATCAGTTCACTAATTTGCGGATGACCTCTAATTAGTTTACCTTAGTTTACGATAGTCTGCATTATTAACTCAATTTAACAAAGTCTGAGTAAGCTACTAACTGCACATGCGGTTTTGTTTGGTTATCCTAATTATGTAAACATTCTATATCTCTAAATCCAATCAGGTTGTACAAATTTAGTTTATTATCTAACTTATACGTTTATACGTCATTGACTTAAAAGAAAACCTATTACATATTTCATGTTATTATATGTTTTCTATAGCAAAAAATTACATTTCAAATACATCTATATACCATTTACAATACGAAGCTTTAAGTAGGTCATTCGCTTGGTACTAACAATAACGCTAGCAGAGAAGTCCTCAAATTTATATATCAAAAGGTTACGTCGTCTTTAAAGCTTAACTATTGATATTGTGAGAGCACAAACCGGAGAGAAAGTAGTCCTTAGTTGTTTGCAGGAAGCCTAACGGGGTGAACCAAAGCCCGGAAATTGTGTCAGAAGACCAACAGTGGCTTACGGAATAGCATCGGTAATCGACTAATGTATCGCATTTCAAACAATTTCCCTTTTACGAAGCGAGTTATTTAAATGTTTGCCGTGGAAAGTGTATTGTAATTGTCGCCGTTAAACTTTGCCATTATAAAGTTTCGCTTATGTATGTATACAATTTGAATTTACATTGCCTATTATGGTTTGTTGTTATATGGTTAATTCTCGAAATAGGGCGGTATAAATTTCCTCTAATAATCGCAATATAATACCTAAATCGTGTTGCTTTGTGTAACGTTCTATTTTATGCCATGCTATAATAACTTGAGAATGTCATAATCTATTGTAACAATAAAATAGTCTGTAATTGAAACATGTTGCACATCTTATGACATCACTTGTTATCTTATACGTCTTTTGCTATCAATCAGTTTCTTTACTGTAGATGTAGGCATTATTTAACCAAATTGAATGTGCAATAGCAATAATACTTTTACTCCACCTCATAAAATGCAAGTTAACTTATTAAAAAAGTTTTAGAAAATGTTCTCGAAAGTTCGCAAAATATAAATCCAAAAAATGAATTTTGTGTGAAATTGTACATTCTTTTACTTTATAGATCATCCAAACTTCACTGGTCAAGGCCATGTAGTTTTACGCGTTATTCTTTTCAAGAAAATCAATACACAAACTCTAGTAACTCTTTTGATACTTCTTTTTATCTGATACCCACTGACGAGGCGGAAGAATTTGAACATTCGCTATAAGTTGTTCGTTTTTGCGTACAGCTATAGCTCCTCATCTAGTCATCAAGTCTAAGGGCTTTAATAAATTACAGTAGCTGTGATGGTTTCGAGCAGGATATTTCCTCCTCGTCAATGACATCTACGAAAATAACTGACATCTGATACTTTATCTAGTTTTCAATGGAAAATCTATATCCGAGAGTACTTACTTACTTATCCGCAACCTCTTCTACCCTAGGTGTAGAGGTGATAGTTCTTCTCCATTTAGTCCTATCTTTTGCTTGGAGTTTGGCTTGGTACCAGTTCTTTCGTAGTCTACCTCTTCTTTTCTTTTTGTTTGTTTCCGTCTCCCATATCACCTTGACTGTTCTGTTCTCCTTCATTCTCACTATGTGTCCGAACCACCTTAGCTGTTGCTGTTCAATTCTTTGTACCGCACTTATCACGTTAACTCACTTCTTATTTTATTATTTCTTATTTTGTCCAGTCTCGTTACTCCCGCTATCTTTCTTAGTATCTTCATCTCGCAGGTGGTTATTTTTTGCTTCAGTTTTTCAGTTAGTACCCCTGATTCGCATCCGTAAGTCAGCATTGATAGTAGGACAGATTCGTAAATTTTGATCTTGTATACCCGAGAGTAATAATGTAAAAATTCTGAATTTATTGATGGATAGCGACTTACGGTATGACAGATATTGTGCAATGTTAGAGAGGAAACTACATAGATAAGACGAAAACGGGTCAACAAGTGGACTCCATATACCTGGACTTCTCCAAAGCGTTCGATCAAGTGGATCATAATTTGTTGCTTCTGAAACTCTCTCTTTATGGTATCGGTGGTCAGCTGCATTCATGGATAGCTTCATACCTACAAGGTCGCACACAAATTATTGCTCTATCATAAGCGCAATCAAGATCAATACCAGTTACTTCCGGTGTTCCACAAGGAGGCCACTTGTCTCCAGTTTTATTCCTACTCTTTGTGAACGATATGTATTCATGCATAACATCGTCTAACTATGTTTCTTATGCTGACGACCTCAAGATATTTAACAGCATATCATCCTCATCTGATAGTATAGTACTCCAGACTGATCTTAACAATATATTATCTTGGTGCAGTAACAACAACATGCGTCTCAATTTCACTAAATGCCACACCATCACTTTCTTTAAAGGCCGATCTCCACTAATCTTTAATTACTCTCTGAATGGGACCACACTCGAACGAGTTTACCAAATCACTGATTTAGGGATTATATTCGACAGCCAACTTACTTTCGTACCGCATATGGACGTTATTATAAATCGATCTTTCCGCCTTTGTGGCTTTATCAAGCGTGTCTGTGCTGACTTTACTGATGTGTTACCCATAATCACACTCTTCAATTCCTTAGTCAGATCAATTCTTGAGTACTGCAGTGTAATTTGGTCCCCTTACTATGCCTTCCACATTACCAGAATAGAAAATGTCCAAAGGAAAATAATCAACTTTGTTTTGTATAAATTAAACATCGACAAGGACAGATATGACTATACTCAAAGACTTCGCCTGTTAGGCATTGAATCGCTGGAATTTCGACGTCGTCTGCTATCTTTAAGATTTGGCTACCAATTAGTCCACAGCAACATGGATTGTCCGCAGCTCCTTGATAACATTAACTTTAGAGTACCAGCTTTTAACTCGCGCAACAACAGCACGTTTCATATACCCTTCCACAGAACGCTATACGAGCAGAATAATCCATTAGATAGACTTCTGTCAAATTTAAATTCACTAGACGATGTAACATGGTACGATTGGCCATTAACGTCGGTCATATCCTATGTTAGAAGGTTGAACAGACAAGATGATTCAATTAATAATATATAGTCCACCAGCATTGCTGTTTAGAAATATATTTTTTTTTCCTTTTTTATGATTGTTGTGTTGCTATTACGTTCTATATAACATCTTATACATTACTGTGTCTCACGTCATTACATATGCATATATATAATTGTACTATTTTGGATCTTATTCTGTAAGTACAAAACAAATAAATATAAATAAATAAATATAAGACAGTTAATGAATTAGCGCCACCTTTACAGTTTGAGGAAAAAACAACCACGGCAACAAACCTGATAGAGTTCCCTCCCTCAGTTATACATACATACATATGTATATTGAGTGCTAACAAAGAAAATTAAATAGGAAGTAGGTAAATGAAAAGAAATTTTTTTTTATTTATTCAAATTTGTACAAAAATAACGCATCTAGCAACTTTATTTCTTTTTACGTTTACTTCAGCATAATTCCTTGTGATTTTGCGTAAATCTTTCCTACATAAAACATTATTTTTATTTACCAAGATAGGTACAATGGTAAAAATAATATTTTATTTAAAGTTATACTCTTAGGTGTTCTTACACTTGGATCATATAGAGATGGGGTGGTTATTTTACTGTTTCCTTGATCGCAAACTAAAAAGAGATATGGTCATACAGTGCGAAATGTATAAACATTATCATATACAGGGTGTATTTGAAATAAAAGTAAAGCCTACGAAGAAAGATATTACTTCATTAAACTTAGATCTAAAATATGTTGCCCAAATTCCTTCCCAGACGCGAGAAAAAACAATGACAAAGATATTTAACTTGTGTGCAACGCACAATTAGAGTCAGTCTGTTTTAAATGTAGAATGTATGTAGATGCTGCAGACATGGAGCCAACAATTCTTTAATAAAAAGGAAAATACGATTAGGATTACAAAAATTGCAATCTTTATTGCAATTGCTATCTTTATTTCGCAACAACAGTTTTACTTTTACGACAATTAAATGATTTTCAATCGCTGTTTAAAATAATTCCATTGATTGGAGACATTAGCCTGCGATAGTATTTTCATACGTAATCACATTGATATCATTGAACTCTTCATTCAAAGCTATTTTAAAAAACTGACACGTCAGCGTTATTTCGTAGTTTTTATAACATCGACAGCTGTTTTTGCGATGTCTTGCGTTACTTTGATCGAGGTACACATATTCTCGATTCATAGGCGGCGCGTCGTAAGTGAACAAAATTTTTTTGGATTTATATTCTACCTAATTGTATCTTACCATTCTTAATTAAATTTAATTACATCACTTATGGCAGACGTGGGTGAAGTGGGAAAGTATGGACCTGGATTTGCATTAGATGTAGATGAAGTAAGTACTGCACTATCGATATGACCATTATCATCTATATAATACATATATTCACAAAATTATATTAATTACATAAAACCTTTATGCAGAGAAACATAGCCAAACACCATAGATCTTAAAAATATTTTCTGGCGATCTATGCAGTAACTCCTTTCTTCCACAGGCTACTATCCATCTTTGAAAGAGTTGTGGATATTTAATAGGGTTAGGAAACATACGCTTACTTTCAAGACTTCCTACACAGCCAGAAACTGTGCACTAGACACGCAATTTTTTGCTGCAATCAGATTTTGTAATTATTTGATAATTACATACATAATTTCTTCCCACCTAAAATCTTCAATCTTTGACCATTAATTTTTCCCAGTCACCCTCAATTTCGAAAACACTAATGCTGTGCCAAGTCAACAACCTGACTGCTAAAGTTTTAAACAAGTTCCTCACTGCTCACTGAACGTAGTTTATATGATATATGAGAAACGGCTAACATCAAACCTAACCTATAACCGCTACAACGAAAATATAATTGTAATTCGGATTTCTTTTGTGCTTTTTCTATGCATTAATGCAAAATATCAGTTACCAACGAATTTTTAACAGTAGTTGAAGCGGTAGTTTCGTCTGATGATGACAGTAGTACTTATGAATTTGACGTTTTTGTTCGATTCGTTGGATGAACGCTTTCTGACCGCATCGGGCACATTTCAAATGTGACCACTATTACCAATCAGCTGGTCGGTCACAGTACTGGTCAAACTTTCTACTGTACGATTCACGGCGGCTAAACCGCTCACTTGACAGTGCCTTAAATATTGTATATAGTGCCGCCATACTCAACTGGGAAAATACTACTTCCTCATTCCTAATGTATTTATTTTATCAATTTACTGTCTATCTCCTGGTGAACTATAAGTGTGGATATTCTGCAAATTATTTATTTGGCTATTTATAATCGTATCAGCGCTATGGCGTAAGAAATTATATATCTTACAAAAAAGAATTTATTAAATGCATGATGGGTCCCATCTTTGGGAGTCCCTATATTTTGTTCCTATCCTCTCTTTATATCTTTGAATTACTAAATTATTACAAGCCACACGACAGTAATTTTATTAGAAACAAAAATATTTATAATAACATGGGAACATGGCAGAGAAACGATTTCAGTGTGCCAAAACACAACACAAGAAATGTGTCACAAATATAAAATAGCCACTACATACAACAAGTTACCAAAATCAATAAATGCGATACAAATAACACCACAATTCAAAACAAAATTAAAGGAATACCTCATGAAGAGTATATTGTATAGTGATGAAGAATATACAGTGCGTACCAAATGTACGGAATCGGGCTTGTTACTTCAAAACGATTCAAGCAAAATCGATAAAATTTAATATGCATGCTGTTTACAAAGCCTTCTATTATATCCGCAGTTTTTTTTTATTACTTTAACTGACAGGCCCTGGAGTTGCACAGCCTACTTGAGTTTTTTAAATAGAAAGGGGGGTAAAATTGCATACCGTTGGAAAAGTATTTTCAAGTAGAATTCAACAATATGCCACTTGTCATAGCTATCTCAAAAAATAAGTTCGCTATTGTAAGTTAAAGATTGGGAGGAGATATGAACTGGATAACTGAAGATGAAGTGAGCGCCGAAAACAATGGCTAGTTGTTGTTGCTTAACGAATATCAAACGCTTCAAACTGTGCTCAGAGTGCGAAATAATGGATCATCTTACAGAAAAAGAACGTATAGAAATCTTGATGATGGTACAATACGGTGATAGAAGACGCCATCATGCAGAAGTACGCGATTTTTTTAATGCCGCGTATCCTGACCGCAACCCAATCGCTCAATCGACGGTTACAAAAACATTAAAGCGTTTTACAGAAACAGGTACCGTAAAGAATCGTTTGAAGTCTGGCCGTCCAAAAACAGCAACGAACGATGAAAATTCTGCGAATATTATGTTGCATGTTGTTAATACGCCAAGGACTTCGGTACAGCAAATCATGATGTATGTCAAAATCTTCCGTATGCAGAGTCTTAAGGCGTCAAAGATTTCATCCATATAAGGTACACTTTGTGCAAGAATTAAATGCAGACGACTTTGACAGAAGATTACAATTCTGCGAAGAAATTATGCAGCGAATAAATGCTGATAGAAACTTCATTCATAGTATTGTGTTTTCAGACGGAGCTACTTTTTTGCTAAATGGCAAAGTACATAAGCAAAACTGCAGATACTGGGCAGATCATAATCCTCATTGAATGAACGAAGCTCACACGCAGTTCCCAGAAAAGTTAAAGTTTGGGCAGGTACGTAACAATAAATTAAAGGAAATAGTCTTATGTCTTAATTTTGCATCTAAATAATTTTAATGTCTCTGCTGGGGCATAATAACTTTCCCAACATACTAAAATGCTTTCATCTTTCACAGGTATTGCTGGACAGAATATTCTAGGCTCGTTTTTTATTGAAGGGAATGTTACGGCGGCTAGATATCTACAACTACTACAAGAAAATTTTATCGCTGACCTAACTAGATTATACCCCCACGAAAACGATCTTAACATAATTAACAACAAGCTATGGTTTCAGCATCATGGGGCCCCTCCGCATTATAGCCAGGAAGTTTGTGCTTATTTGAACAACGTTTTTCCGAAAAGATGGATTGGACGTCGAGGATGTATTGAATGGCCACCACGATCACCTGACTTAACGCCACTAGATTTTTTCTTGTGGGGTTACCTGAAGGGTCGTATTTATCTTAATAAACCAAAGAACTTGAATGATTTCGTACACCGAATTCAAGAAGAAACCGCAGTTATTCCTCGCGTGTTTATTTTGAATTCAGTGGAAGCATTTTTCAATCGAATTTATTATTCATTACTGTCAAGAGGCGAATGGCGAACAGTTTGAGCATCTTTTATAAACTATTTTTGCACTAGTTGAACTACATAAGCTTTACACATTGGTTCAACCATTTCATGTTACATTAAACACCAGAAAACAATTTGTTGTTGCCAGTCCTAACTAGATCTTAAGTTATCGAATTAATACCCCCTCCCAATCTTTAAACTTACAATAGTGAACTTATTTTTTCAGATAGCTTGAATCGTTTTGAATTAACAAGCCCGATTCCATACATTTGGTACGCACGGTAGGAATGCAATGAATAAATATAATTGAATAAAAATGTTTTATTGTACAATTGACAATGTCTATGTTCACATGAACCTCGACAATAAATTATTATTATTATTATTATTATTGTTATTACTATTGTTATTACTATTATTATTAGACAAGAATAAGCCAGTTAAGAGCACACTCACCACTACTACATCATTATCAGTTATAAATCCATGTAATTTAAATCTTTACAACCACGGGAAAGTGAAAACTTCGTGAGACAATTTCCATTTTGAGCGTGCGTGTGCGAAGCAAATTACTTTTTTCTAATTTATATAATTTACTGTAGCGTTTTGTTAATATTGGTAGAATGTAATTTTGTCGCAGAAAAAGAACATGCCGCACCTTCTACACGGAAACGAATAAATGTATAAACGTATCACATTTCAGAGGATAGCATGTACTGTTTAATCTAACGCAGAAACTAGCACGGTCGACTATAAAATCTCATTTCATTAAGTGTTTTTTTGTGTTACTAATTATGTTAATAATTCGATACATCTGTTTATTAACAGTCGCAAACAGAAATAGTTATTCTTATCACTAGCAAGCGAAAGCACAGCTAGAGTATAATTATTCTAACGTTTAGGACAATAATGTCAACATTCTAAGCAATTGAAAAATAAATTAAAAAATTATATCGTTAATTATTCTGTTGTACTTTTTCCCTCATGAAACTTTTTGTTTTATTATGTTTCACGTTTGATTCAGTTTCTAAATTTGGATACAAAAATAGTGGAGCACATGTTACTTATTCATAATTAGTTTTCCTCGCTCTGATTTAATGACGTTCTATATTACAACGCTGTTTTGATAACGCATCAACAATTTGTGAATTCGTACAGATAACGCTTTTTATGGTTTTATGTATGTTGTTTTTATATGAATAGACAGCAATTTCCGTGCAAATTTACTTTGACTTACTGCGGCATTATATAACCATTTAATCAAGGTTTGATATTTATATCCAACCGCCAATATGTTATCTTCATTTTAACGAAACATAATGGCTGATGTAACAAATATTATTGTTTATTTATGGCATCGGCATAAGCGCAATGCTTCACTTTCTTGTATAACTGTGTACACAATTCGCCGTGCGGTGTGATCAAACAGGTAAACAGAGCATAGTCCCACCTGAGAGGTATCTCGCAGCTACCTCCTAGCAAATCACGCGCTCCACGTGAGCGCAGGTAAACGAAGCGTAGGGTGGCAAAGTAAAGCAAAGCAAAGCAAGCCCCATAACGACCGCTTATTCATTTCACGCGTCGAGTGTAATCCATATTAATCATATAATCGTGATTAATGACGTGTTAAATACTGCGGTGAGATGGCACTCACCTATCAGTGATAGATATCAGAGCGCGACAGAGGCAGCGTGTGACAGTCCCTTTTAATCAAGCGGGCCGCCGATGATCGCATCAGTCACTGTCTCGCGTCCGATTGCCTCACGAACCTAATCCTTATCAGTTCTCCGCTTCATTGGACAGGTCAGCCTAGGTCCCAGCGTCTACTAGATTACGGTCTGGCCATAAATCAGCTGATGTTACATATTCGCGTGCGCCCATCTCTCCCTTTCGCTTTTAGGTGTACACTACCCTTCTCTATCCCTTTATTCCTGTTGCTTTCTTTCTCTAGTTCTCGTCTACGCTACCTCTCGATATGTGCAAACACTTTAGATTGCAGCTTGTACAGTCTTAATGCATTTCCTGACACGTCGAAGAAAACGACACGAAGGGATAATGCATCTGATGGAGTTAACTGTCTGAAATAAAATAGAAAAAGCGGATACCGATAGCGCGGATAAAATGATTTATAGGATGCAAAATACAAACAAGTGCAATAAGTTTTTTGTAAAAAATGTAATGACAACACCTTGAACACTACGAATATATATAACGATATATAAAAAAAATAACGATAATGTAACAATTAAAGTATAATCTCTATAATTTATATATTGATGAAAACGAGCCTTGGATAATTTTAATAGGTATTAGCGCTTACAGATTTCATATATTTTATTTATGCGGAAAAATAAAAGTTTTAAATTTTGGTAACAATAGAAACAAATTTCAACGGAAGGAAAGTTTTCGTGTTTAGGAAATTTCATAGAAAGTAACATTGCAGTAAAGAAAGGAGAGCAAGAAGAAGGAAAGGATGTTTTATTATAATATCATGTTCGATGATTTCCGGAAAAAGTAGTAGCATGATAAGTTCTAATAAAGATGAAAGAAACTATAATTTCTTTACTATATTCCAAACTTTATTCAAATAATCCTCTACATAAAGAAATCAAACTTATACCTGTGGTTTGATGCAGTGTAAGTGCAAGTAATAATATTGAAAGTTTCTGTAATGAAAAAAACAAAAACACCTGATTCCTACGAAAAAAAAACTGGTCGAAATGAATAAAATCTGTAGTAAATGTGTGACCTTGTTATAAATAGAATATTTATGAAAAGACCATATGTGCAATTCATAGAGCAGCAAAGCTGCTTCGTAAATAAATGCATTCACAGAGTACAATAAACATTTATTTACATACATTCAACTTGATAAAAAATACAGTCGAACTTCTATTTAACGAAGTCGCTAAATCCTGTAAAAAAGTTCGTTATAAGGAAATTTCGTTAAATGGAAAAAAGTTTGTGTATTGCAGTAGGTACTTATTTAATTTTTTTAAACATAATATAGTACAAATATTTTAGTACATACATGTTATAACTACATATGTACTTATGTTCATACATTAATTACTAAAAAAGTCGGTAATTTTTGTTTGAACAGAACGATTAAAAAATGTTTTTTCCTCGTAGTAGGTATCACACTTGTTCAGGACATTAAAAATACTTTCAGGAACATCTTCTAAATATTGTACTTCATGACGAATGGTTTGAAAAGCTTTAATCATATCTTCGTTTGTAGGTTTTCGTACAGGTTCATCCGAATCGTCTTCTTCGTCATCATCGTCTGCTGCTATTTCGCTGTTACTTGTTACAGACTTCAGTATGTCATCATCAATTGTAACAATACGTTCATCAACGTCTCTAGACACCTCCAAAAATTTCTTAGTTTTGGAAGCGGTAATTCGTCTTCTCGGTCCCACTTTCCTGCAACTTCACAGAGCCCTGTTTTTGGGAACCAATGCTGTATAGTAGATTCCCTCACTTCATGAGCCCACACTTTTGCCAATTCCGAAATGCATTCTCGCAAGCTAATTACCTGCTTAATAACTGTGGTGTTCTCTTTTTCAATTGCATTTATAATTTTTAATAGTATCCACTTTCGATAATGAAATTTTACATTTTTTATTATTCCCTGGTCCATTGGCTGAAGTTTGGATGTCATGTTTGGAGGGAAATAGATGAGCTCTATGCTTTTCAATCGATTTGAAATTGTAGAGGGATGTGCAGGACAAGCTCTGTGTTACATACTCATCTGTTGGTCTAATTTTTTTAGCCAGTTTTTAAAAATATCGCTTGTCATCCAGGCTTTTTTATTGGAGTAATAATCTACTTCTAGTGACTTCGTACCTCCAAAACACCTTGGATTTTTGGATTTTCCAATAATCAAAAGTTTTAATTTCTCGCTTTCTGTGGTATTCCCAGAAAATATTTTATTGATTTGTTAAAAATTCGCTATATAGAAGTCCGAGGTTTGCTATTGAGAGGTAATTTAGCATACAATATCAAAGTAAGTGCAACGTTTGGAGGAAAGAATTCGTTAAATAGGGAAATTCGCCATTTGGAAGTTCGTAATATAGAAGTTTCACTGTATCTGTTTGTCTGTTAGAAATTTTTGCAGCGTTCCCTTTTTTCTTGTATGCACGTGTCAGGCCCGGATTCAAGAAAATCTATTTAACAAATGGTAATTATTAAAGGAAAAATTATTTTAATATATGATCGTTTTTTTTTTTTGGATTTACCTTTCTTGCGATATTAGTTTTATACTGTTTATATTTGCGACACTATTCATTTAACACCCTGTATAGTAATAGTACTACCGTAGACATTTTAGTGCAGTTTCATGATGTATCAAAAGATATTAAAGTTTTTTTGGAATTTTGCCCGGTTAACGGAGAGTTTCCAAAAAGATGAAAATATTACATATTCTTCTAAATTTTGTTACATTTTCCTTTCTTTCTGAAAACCCAGCTTCAACAAGGCAAGATATTTCTAACATACATACATAATATGTACTTTTTTTAGTGGGTGGTGTTCATATTAATATTATTATTAATGCCATGAATCTTTCGTTTAGCTTTAGTTATAACTTTAGCTTTAACCAAAGCTATACAATAAACAAAAAATATTTTAATTTTATATGGAAAAAGATTATACATCGTAAGAGGATTTATAAACAAGGTGTTGGAAGTTTGAGTACTATTGAAGGGACTAATAAAAGTTACAGCAGTTTTTAGATTGATTTGATTTGATTGGACACTGGTTACGTGTCAGCTCTTTACATCATCCTTCAAACACCGCGGTCTATGGCATATTGTATTATTAGTTAGTTAGTCCCTTTTACTAAATTTAATAGCCTATGTGGGAAATCTCTGTCAGTAAGTTAATTGGTGCCAGCAATGACAGTCTTCTTTGTTCCAATACAGCGTATTGAAATATGTACAACGTGGTAGGCTGCCTGACTATACTATAGGATATGAATCACCTGATTCTTAGGTTGTTTTTCCAATGACCTTCGGACATATCTCGTTATTAGTAGTAATTCCGTTTGTTGGAGGGTGGTATACTACTCCAATATCATATATTCGTTATGATTCAAAGTTTTGCCATATTAACCTGCTTCAGAACTTGTTCTATTTGACCCATCTGCGTAGTAGATCAGGATTCGGAATCCAGGTCCATTTTAGTCTATGTGCTCGCATTGTTGTCGCCTTATATACATATCCAAAGAGGACAGGTTTAGCATGGTCTCCGTAGCAGCCGCTGACGTGCTTTTTGCGGCACCAGTATTAACAGGCAAGAGATCCTACTTTTTTCGACATTTTGTTTCATCATATATTCTGCATGATCTTTTAATTGTAAATGATGATGTAAAGTAATTACTACTAAGTACATATTTCATATTATTTAGCTTTTCTAAATCTAAAAAGAACTACACGTCTATGCTGGTAATAAAATTTAAAAGTTTATTCGTCAATGTTTCCTTTTATAGTACCTGACGAATCCTTACTAGAATGAAATCTTTTTCTCAAAGCTCACTACTTCACATCACTCTTATCCCATGTGGCCAATTCTGCGAAATGCTAATAGCACTTTGCTTGTTCTTACGTGTTTGCTACCTGCAATGTGTGGAGCAACGTAAAAATTGCTGGTAGTCTCTATGTTATAATTACATTGTAATACTTTTGACAAATGAATAGAATCGAATACAATGAATATACATTTGTATCAATTTTACGTAAAAGAATTATAAACATAATCTAATTTACTCTTCCATATAAAAGTGAAACTTCTAAAAACATTAGGCGTCCGAGAATTAACGAGTTTCACAAGTTTTAAAATGCTCTTAGTGTCATATTCAATTTAGCTCGTGAATTAAACAACAGTTACAAGTTAGTAATCTTTCACAGCAAACTGTGCTACGTTCTGGTACTGGTGGCATACGTCTGATATTTTGAAATGGCTTTGGAATTTTCAGATTTATTGTTCAAGGTGAAAGGGAGTCAGTGGAGTAGCATGGTTCAAGCGAAGTATTTGCTAAAATTGGTACAAAACTATTGCTTGTTTCGAAACGGTACAAAATGGTCTTTACTAGAATTAAAATAATTTTGGTTAGAATATAAATAATCCTCAACCTACTGTTATACGAAGAAACATAATAACTATTGAAAATTGTACGTTAATACAAGGGCGATCTCAATTGTTTACTGATCTACAAGAGATGGCACACCAAGGTTGATGTGGATTTACCGGTTAGCAAGGGGAACCTTTATTTATCGCAACTGTCAAAATTTCATACGTCTACTGTGAATAGTTGTTCAAGAGTGTGTTTTGTGTAGAAAGTCACGCTTCTGGAGTAGCCAGTTCAAACGTGACCGCACGAGTACAAATGACGAACCACGCAGTGGACACCCAGAAACCGCTACCAGCGATGAAATAGTCGACTACATTCATGATTTAGTATTAGCTGACCGCCGATTGAAGCTGAAACAGATAGCAGAGAAAACAGGCTCCTCAGAAGAACTTGTTGACCATATGCTATATGAAATTTTGGGTATGAAAAAGCTTTTGCCGCGGTTTGTACCATGTTTGCTCACACCGGAACAAAAACTAAATTGGGCGTTTTGGAGGAATGTCTGGTCAAGATTCAACGCAATTCAGGAGATTTCTTCATGCAGTTCGTAACCGTGGATGAGACTTGTATCCACCACTACATACTGAAGGACAAAGAACAGTCGAGGCAGTGGGCTTTTCCGAACGAAACGACTTTGACGAAAGTAAAAATAGTTGCATCAGCCGGATAGGTCGTTGCTGCAATTTTTATTGGGATTCTCACGGAGTGATCCTCATCGACTATCTGCAGAAGGGAAGGACGATCACGGGGCATACTATTGAAGTGGCCTCGTTTGCAGCGGAAAAAGTGCTTTTCCACTACCACAATGCACCGGCTCATACACCCCTCATCTACGTGTCAAAATTGATTGAGTTGCGGTACGAATTAGCCCCTTATGTTTCATATTTACCGGTCCTAGCCCATAGCGACTTTTTCTTATTTCAAAACCTGAAAAGATTGCTAGCAGGAAAGAGGTTTGAGGAAGTAATCACCGCTACAAATGGCTATTTTGCAGACCTCCAAACATCCTACTTTTTCGACTGTTTGAAGAAACTGGAGAACCATTGGAAAAAGTGTATTGAACTTCGATGAGACTATATCGAAAAATTAAAATAGGTCGCCCTAGTATTTGGAACTGCAAGAATTTAAACTTCTAGTATCTGTTTGTCTTGTTGAACTTTTTTGAATCATAAAGAACAAGATATAAGCATGGTAATAACTAATATAACCAATAAAAACTGCGTAAATTAGGGCGACAAATTAGCATAAAATAGTGTTATTCTAAAATAGAGGTAACATTGACTGACTCGTTACAAAAAAAATCCATTAAATTTTTTCAATTCGTCAGCTACTTCTTTTAATTTTTCTCTTTTATATCTGTATTTCTCACTCCAAACACACTGAAGCCCGTATTTACCCAGAAATTTATCGAAGTACTTTCCGCATATTTATGTCCGTTTCGTGGACAACTGATCCTGTTTCCGTTCGTTCGTATTCTTGCTGCGGGAAAGTTTTGCAGGAAAGCGGGGAACTTGACTGTTGGTCGGCGTTTAAAGCTTTCGGCCTAATTATTTATACGTCCCGAAATTACGTCCGCTTCTGTAAAATTAATTGGTGCTGTGAGATAACGTTGAAATATTTTAGGATTAAGATAACAAATTGCTAAATCCCCGGCGCAAAGTTCACGTACCCTGCTTTATGGATGTCACTAGCAACTATTAGTCAACACCCGTGTCAAGAAAAAGAGATCACGTCACTTTTCACTGACCAATTTTTGAGTTAGTTGTTTCGGAGAAATGGTAGTTATTTAAATTTTCTAGATTTTAGTTAGCACCATACTCATAATTAAAAACTATAGCTATACCGGGTGCGCCATTAGTGTATCGGCGGAATTTAGCATGAAATCTACCAGATATAGGAAAGTTGGATTTCCTGTACGTATATAGTTTCATTTTGCGTATTTTTTAAAATTATTTACAAATATGCAAGGTGTTACAAATTTGCGCAGCCGGTTTCTACTTTTTTATATTAAATAGTTTGCTATATTTTTTAGTAATTATTTTGATTGCCACCTAAAATACCTTTGTAATGCTACATGGTTATGTACACTTTGGGCCATTAGTTTTGGCAATATTATTCACATTTTTACATTTGCAGCTTTTGATATTTAACATGTTTATGTTGTATGTGGATGTAGTATCGAGCGTTATTCTTTTATCAGTTTGGGGACTAACATTTTATACTGTTTCAAGGTAACGTAAAAATTACAGAGGGTGTTAAACATGTCGCGACACATTTACCAAAATTCAAGCCTTTTTTCGATTTTTTTAAATGCAAACTATATTTTTCGATATTACCAGCAAATTCCTTATGAAATTTCCTTCAAAATGGTACCATTTTACCATTTTATGGAAAATATTTTAACAATAATAAAAACCAAGCTATTTACCTCTGTTCATTTGCTCTTTTTATGTAAATTGTTTAGATTATTTAATAAAGTAAAAAACCATACGTAATATAAAATTATTATTATTTATACCTTTAAGTTTTTTAATCATAAAATAATTTTAATTCAAAAGATGCTCAAAAATGTTTCCATTCTGTTCTATGCACATTCCCAACCGTCTCTGAATGGACTGCCGTACGTTTTTAGCCATATTATTGTCCTCGTAGAACAATAGAAGAAAAGCATGTCTTAGCGTTGCTGCATATCTTTTGCCGTTGTAAGAGGTGTCATATAAACTATGTTCCTTGGCAACAGAAAAAAATCACAAGGGGTAAGATCTCGTGATTGCGGTGACCAGCTTACTGGACCTTCTCTTCCAATCCACCTATTAGTAAACACCCAATCTACACTCATGGAAAGTAAAGATTTGACAGTTCCCATATAACAACGTATTGAAAGTGTACAATCTGTCAATGCAATTATCTTGAAGACCTTCTAGTAGTAACTAGTAAATTACTTTGTAAGAAGTTTCTACAAATTTCACAATTTATAGTATTCTGAAGGAAAAAAGAGCCTACAGCGGTGTTTCCTAAAATGTCTTCCTAAGTGTTACCACTCCATTTATTTTAAAATAAAACGGACTGGACAAAATGAGGGTTTTTTGTGTCACAGTAGTGTACATTCTTTCTGTTCATAATTCCGGAATTACTAAATGTTGCTTCATCTGTAAAAAATACATGATCTAAAAAAATCATCTTGACGTAATCGTAAAAGCAACCATTCACACAAGTCTCTTTTCAAAACCTGTTCGTACTAGGCCATGGTGAATATTAATTTTATAAGAGTGAAACTTATGTTTTATTAAAATTCTCGTCGCGGTAGTGGTTTCGAAATTGCCCTTGAAGACACATGCGAATTTGCGAATTTTCCAAACAGATTGAACATCTGGGATTCTACGGTTAAGATATTCCGCTGCGCAAATTCTTGATGCTAGTAGTGAATTTCTGTTGTAACCGCCACAAAGAAATACTGTGTCTATGTGTTCCTCGTTCGAGAAATTCATTTTTAGTTGAAGTAGGTAAAAAATAACAGGAACAAAACTTGAAAAAATACTTATAATATAATAAATAATCGAGAATGCAAAAGCGGGCCATAACAAAATTATAACAAATATTGAAACGTAAGAATACATAAGAGAATTGCAAAAACGACTTATGTGGAAATTTTAAACAGATTTTGACGTTTCTTTAAATTCTTAGTTTTGTTTGAAAATCATGGCTGTCTAACCACGTTGGAGTGATCCACATATTCAATAATGTTAAAATATTTTCCATAAAATGGTAAAAGTCTCCGAAAATACTTAAAATTCGTGTTATATATTTGATACCATTTTGAAGGTAATTTCACAAGGAATTTGCTGATAATATCGAAAAATATAGTTTGCATTTAAATAACATATTTAACACCCTGTGTAATTTTTACGTTACACCACCTTGAAACAGTATAAATTAGCCCCCAAACTGCTAATAACAGGATAACGCTCGATACTACATCCGCTTACAACATAAACATGTTAAATAGGTATCAGCAAAAAATTTTGACAAAATGTACAATATTGCCGAAATTGATGACCGAAAGTGTACATAACCATATGTCATTGCAAAGGTATTTTAGGTGACTATCAAAATAATTACTAAAACATATAGCAAACTATTTAACATAAAAAAGTAGAAGTTGGCCGCGAGAATTTGTAACACCCTGTATATTTGTAATAATTTTAAAGAATGTACAGTATGAAACTATATACATACGTACCGGTAGAGGTGCCTTACTGTGGTTAAACATTCGGGCTTGTGGCGCTTAAGATTTTAGTTTCGCTTGGACAAGCAAAACTGTATTTAGAATATTATACAACTGCCTGTTCCTAATTTTACAAAATACTTAATTCTTTTTCTGTGGACATAAATAATTTTATAAATTACAAACTTGATTTGAGTTTTTTTTAATTATTTTATCATGCAGTTTGTAAGAATACCAGTAATAAATACCCGTTTACAATTCCAATGAATATTTGTTCTTTTTGTGCATCCGGTTGCTGAGGAGGAATTGATATCCACTGTAAATGCTTTTAAAAATAGTAGATGCTCAGGTACTGATAGTATCCCTATGCATTTACTTAAATACATATATAATATCGTGCAACCTCTTTGCGATATAATAAACAGCTCATTTACTCAAGGTGTTTTTCCTGAACAATTAAAGATTGTCTTAGTAAAACCTATATATAAGAAAGGTGATAATGGAGATTACGGAAACTACACACATAAAAATACGGTGTTGGATTTAACACCGATTTCTCTCCGTCTGGTAGTTCCCTCGCGACCAAATACACAAGTAGTTAAACGCAACGGAGTTGTATAATTTAGTACTAATATCCGGGATTCGGAGTTAAATTACACTTTTGCGTAGTTAAAGTTTCCCTTGCGAAGTTGGTTCATATCCCAATGGAGTTGAAATTATTTGATTTTGGAGTTGTCGTTACTCCATTGCAGAGTTAATATACCCGTATTTTGTGTTAGCCAGACTCCGTTACAGAGTTGGATAAATTCCTTTATGGAGTTACAAGCACTCCGTTAAGTGTAACGTGAACTCCGTGTCGCAGTTGAATGAATTCAGTTGCGGTACTGCGTGAACACCTTTACAGTGTCAGCTAAGTTTCACTACTGAATTCCTACTACTGTTTTATGTAGTAACTCTCACTAATTTATATAATCTAAAAAAAATGATAAACAAAATAATTTTATAAACCGGAGAAAAATAGAAAAGGTAAAGTAGACCATAAAAAACAAAATTTCTACGAAAAAAATGCAATACAAAGTTAAACAAGTTCATGCTTTTTATTTTTAATAAATGTACACCCTAAAACAAAATTTAGGTTTAGAGAAAGAAATATTTTATAATGGGTTTGTAAGCAAATATTTTAAATACAAAAACAATAAAAAGATAAAAAGCTAACCTCTATGAACGTCACAACACAATTTATAATTATTAAGTATTTGTAAGTTCTTGAATTTGTATAAACTTTGAGCATGATTTCAAACCGTCTTCGACCTTTCTTCTAAAAACAAACGGAATTTGAAATAGGACGTTAAAGGAGTCTAAAGTCTAAGGCATTATTCGTATGCGTAGGTAACAAAATATTATCCAAAACGATAATAACGGTTTTTGAAGAACCCACTGATAACAGCAATGGTTGGTTGTGTTTTTTAGTCTCTACGCCATCTTCTAATGGAAAATTTATCTGCAATAAATACCTGGTTGAAAGAAAGAAACATATTTATGACGGTGGAAACTTACATGTTAAAAAATAATTAATTTTTATGTCGTCTCGTCTATAGAAGTTCTCTCAATACCACATCGTCCTCTGGCAGTGATTGTTCAACATTACTCGATCTAGTTTGGTAAACTAAGCGAATGAAATATGGCCGTTATGAATTACAAAGGCATACGTATATGCAGCAAATTTCCTTATACCATAACAGTTAGAGAACACTTACCTGTTTTCTTAATAGTATTAATATCTAGGTTTCCGGCTGTTATCTTTATCTACTTTTTCAAGTTTTGGTACTTCACTCTCACAAATAATGTATTTTTCATTATCTAGTACATCACCCATGTATCTATAATATGTATATATAATAACTTCCATATTTATTGCTGCAGGCAAATACAACGCGCTTGTGCTAGCAGCCATTCCACCCGACCTCACTGAAACATTACTTTTAACAACTTTAAGGAATTAAGTTTCACATTTTGGTGTTGCGTTAACTCCCTTCTGTTGCTAAACTATTTATCAACACCAGTTAGCATATTTTTTTCCGTTAGGTGTTTATATATATATATATATCCGTGCCTGATGTTAAACAACGAGTAACACCGTCGAAAGATATTAAATTTCAATTTTTTGGAGTTGGAAACTTCTAACTACATGGGGTATAATTAGAAACATTTCCGAAAAGTGTTGTAATATTTTCTTTTAATATTAATTTAAAAAATTGTTAGTGAGAATTTAACTCTTTTCAGAAAAGCTACAATCCCGTTTAATTTAACTCCGTAAAATTTTTGTCTGTACAGGCTAATTAGTCTTTTGAACAATCTTGTCAAAATATTTGAGTGTTTAGTATTTGTAAGACTAAATTTTTCACCAAATCCAATATTTTCAATAAATTCCAACCATGTTTCTCGATGAGTAAATTGATATCGTTTCTCATGTTACATATGTGTATTTAAAAAACTTAATTCGTTTCCTATCGATTGGCTCTGTTCATTGCGTCAAAATTTTATTTACCAAGCATCCGAAATACACATATCTTTAAGTAATATTAATTCAAAAGTCGATCTAAATCCAATTAATGTTTGTTAGCTTTAGCGGTATATCTTTATGACGGAGAAATATTTAAATAATCATTAGTAACAGGTACATGAATTTGAATGAAATATGCTAAACGCAATAGCGACATTCAATAACAAACTACTCCTTGTACCTAAACAATATACGAAATAAGCAATTTATCTTGTATGAAATATTTGGTATAAATGCAACATAACATAACATGCGCATAAAGTACAACAAATCAACAGTCGTGATTAGTTACTTGTGATCAAGTTATTTGCAGTTACACTGTACACAGCATACTTGTATTATCTACTACAACGGCACACATTAGCAATACATGATAACCGATTAATCCACATTAAACTATAAATTAGTATTACATATTTCAAGTTCGTTTTCATCTTTCCTTTGTTTGAAGAAGAAAATTAATGAGAAACGATTTTAGAAGGTAGGTACATCATCATATCTTCTATCGGATTTTTGTAGTGTCTGTATTTTATTCGCGGGTATATGAGATGACAATCGAATGGTGTCCAGAATATGGTACATAAACATCTCTTACAATCCATTTTTGGATGCATGATTATAACTACATATTTCTCGAGCTAAGCAAAGCTTTTGACAGCGCTGATCATCAAATATTACTGCGAAACTAGAGCAATATATGTATACTATACACAACTTTTTAAGGTCCTATCTTGCTAATAGGAAGCAGATAGTAACGATAACCAGAAATGGAGAGACTGTGTACTCCAAAATTACGACAGTGGAGAGAGGTATACCCCAGGGTAGCATATTAGGCCCACTACTTTATTTTTATAAATGATATACACAAAGTAACGGAACATACGAACCACGTAATAATCATGTTTTGGGGTCAATCACCGGAGATAAGTAAAATCTTTTTGTTGCAGAAAAAAGCGATCCGAATAATACTAAATATGAGAAAACTAGACAACTGTCGCGGATCATTTAAAAATAATCACCTCTTAATGGTATATGGAATGTACATATTTGAGTCAATAATGTTTATGCATAAACATATAAACTACTTCAACAATACCCATTTCTGTCATGACGATACTAGACTAAAAAATATAAATACTTTATAGAAAACTAGTCAGTATAAATTTCAAACAATTTCATGGAATATTTGACTATAGTGAAGTTCACAAACAAATCCTGCTATTTCGTTTGAAATGCTACTAACAAGAAATAGTTCCATTAATATAGGCAAATTGAAATTTCAAACTAATTTAAGCTATTGAAACCATCTCAATTCATTATCATCTCGTAGAATTAATCGGAACAATGTAATTTTAAAAATAATTGGGAATTCGCGGTTGGAAAAAAAAGTATATTGAAAAAGACAAAGGAAAGCTAAAGAAGAATTGTCGGGATTCGCCGTCGCCTCCATAGTTATAGCCATCACCGACTCACTTCCCTAAAACAATAATCTCTGCGAATTCAGTGAGTGTACAGAAATCGCGCCAGATAGGAAAACGACCGTTTTCCATGGATTTAACGTAACCAACCATGTAACGCGGTAAATTATGGAAACGTTAGTGGCGCGGCGGTGGCAGCGGATACAGCTTAGTTCAGCTCAGTCAGAGGCCGTGGCTTGGTTTCCTAGCTTCCTAACAAAATAGCGAAACTTAAATGTTGCATAAATAATTCACGACGGGGGGTACTGAGCAGAACGAATTAATGAAATATAAATATATTTCTTATATTATACTTTTGGGTGAGACGCAGCAGCGCTCCATGCTGCAGACTATTACATGCGTTTATAATCGAGGGAACAAAGTACGCCCGAGAGCGCTATCTTGTTTACACAAGTGACTCGCACAAAGCTCTATTAGTACGCGGCTTATGTCATCATAATCCGCAGAGGAGCACTGACATGTTTGTGCTATATGAACTGTACAACCGCACGGAACTATATCTGACTTGATCCGACAGCCGTATTGAATTTATGCCTGGTATTGTACGTATGTTACACCGCGACCGCAATTTACCAGCGACAATTAAGCTCCGTACGTGAAATTTTAAGTTGGCCCAATTAGTCTGTATTTATGGAACTATAACCTCCACAATCTAGACGACCAACCTATTTCATTTCAGCTTATTAAAGTGATGAAGGTTTCTAAATGTCTGGATAGAGGTACTAACTATCGCCCATAAATATTGTTCAAAGTAAATTGGGTAATACCAAAATACTAAGCAAAAGTAGCAGCAGAGATACAAACTTTAAAAAGGAAAGCCAGACTAAGAAAAATACTAAATATATATAGGTATAATAGTACAGTCAAATAAATATTTTATAAATATTTAGCACTAACTTTAAACGAAAATATGTACATATTTTCCTGAGACTTCATTAAGCATATTTTTGCTTTTCTTGATAGTTTAAATGACTGGA
This sequence comes from Popillia japonica, assembly GCA_004785975.1. Classification (NCBI taxonomy): domain Eukaryota; kingdom Metazoa; phylum Arthropoda; class Insecta; order Coleoptera; family Scarabaeidae; genus Popillia; species Popillia japonica. The sequence goes on from ML219680.1 coordinate 25,501, forward strand.
TTGAAAGCATGAAGTTTACTTTAAAAAATGGCTTCTATACACATTAGTTATTGGAAATAGTGTTTTAGAAATTGGTCTATAAGAAAGAAATTGGTGTACTTCATTGCATTCAATCGGATTCTCATTATAGTGTCCAACATACTTTCTTTTTTTTCGAATATGGGAGAAGACATTTTCCAAATAAAAAATAAAATCAATTCAGCACAAGATATAGCCAAATTTAGCATCCATACTTATCAATAAACTCGGTACTAAATAACATAAAAGGCTTTAAGTTTCTAAAAATAAAAACAAAACAAAAAATAAATAGATGAAGAAAAAATTCTGAATTTAAGTAAAGTTTTGAATAGTTTCTCTCTTTTGTGGAGATTTAAGTCCTTGATTGTCTATTTTTCCGCTTGATATTCCCTCTATTACAAAAAAAATGTAGATTCACCGTTAATATGCCTGAACTGCTAGCACGATCTTCGCAAATCCGACCTTATTGGGTTTGGGCGGATTGCCAGTGCAGTGCAAATACAAATGACAGAAACATGTAATGTTTACAAATTGCATTATTGTTTTGCTACTTATCTCAATAATATTGCTATCACGAGACATTTGTCAAAAAATATCGTATATAAATAATCTTTATATTCTGTAAACTTCACAGATGATACGGAAACAAACTTCTTGTAGATATTGTACATCCTGATTGGACGAAATTAATACTCTGGTATAAAGAACTAACCAATGACCAGGTATAACTCTTGCAAAAATCGTGGCCATGACGATCATTACTGGAAAATTTCAAATCTTTTTTTCTCAGTGCATCATTTATGATGTGATCGATTATTTCAAGGGTTTAAAAGTTCCCTAATTTCTGTGTATCAAAATTGTTAAAGCAATGAATACAGAATAAGAAATTTGCTTTACAGTGTTTCCAGCAGTTTGATATAACCTTTTCTTAAACTGGTAAACAACGAAATGAATAGAAACTATTTTCCCGGTAGTAGTCGAAAACCTGCCGTTGATCTTCTCATGCTCATATTCATGATATGATTAAACAATTGATTAACAATTTCCTGAATCAATTTTATCATATTGCATATTATGTTATAGTGTAATGTAAGCAAATGTTTATGCTGTTTGTGATGATGAGGTCATTCGCTATGCAAAAAGTTTAACGTTATTGAAAGGTTCTATTGATAAATACGTAAATAGGTGAATATGATGAAAAGTTTTTAAATAATTTCCGACTTGCTGTGGGGATTTAAGTCCTTGATTGTCTATTTATTTTCTGAATACCATCTTGTGTTAAATAAAAATTAAAACTGAATAAACATCCTGTACATATCTGGACAGATCCACCACACAGTAGTTGAACCGAAACTGTATTGTTTAGACATGAGTATTTATTTATTCAATATTTATCTTTTTATTGTCAGATTTATTATTGGTATTTATTTCTTCTTCTGTGCCAGTGGCGTACAGAATTTCACAAAATATATGGATATATATATATACAACCATATGTATACCACAATAACACAAATATAACATAAAGCGTATATGAACAAACAATAAATATAATAAGTAAGTACGTCGCCTAAGTATTGAATATCGCCATCTCAGAATCCACAGCCAGGTGTAGAATTGAGTACTAACAGAAAATGGTGAGATTATCGCCCATAAACTGGTCCAAAGAACAATAGCTTTTGTTAAAAAGCAATCGCTTAAGTTTGGTTTTAACTCCAAGTTCTGACAAGTCTTTAATGCTACTTGGTAATTTGTTGTAAATTCTATTACCAATGCCCATATAAAACTTATGAAAGGCAGATGACTTTACTACCTAAGACCTTACAAAGCTCGACTCTCTGTTGTTGTATCGATGAACATCAGCATTTCTTTGAAATTTATGAATATTAGTATGCGTGAAATTTGCCAAAAAAAGAAAGAATGTAGAATCTCTGCATCGTAGATTTTTTATGATGCGGATGGCTCGTTTTTGTAAATGCAAAATGGAATTCAGATTCGCGTTATATCCCCAAAATAAAACGCCATATGTAATTAATAATTGAACGTGAGCAAATTATACTGTTCTTAATATATCAACTGAACTCATTGGTTTCAGTCTTTTGCAAAATATGTACCATCTTTTTCAAATTAATTGCGAATCGAAGCGCGACAAGTTTTGAATCGATATGCAACTAAAACTACACGAATTTGCACACATAGCGATGCATAATTCAGAATTTTTCGTAGATAGTTTTTAATTATTATTTTATTGTGTAGTACTGTTTCGTAATTTTTTATAATTTAGAACAGAATCTATATAATTATAGTAAATTATAAAGTTATAGCAGTAATATTTCCTGAAGGTTTGAGAAAAAAAATGGATAATAGTAATACATATGTATATTCCATATGCGAAAGGTATTAGGTAGAAGCAGCGCGGCGCATGTAAGACAAGGATAGTAGTATTGTAGCGATAGATTCTCAAAGAGTGGCTGTTTTGCTTGTTCAATGAGTTATTTAATTTATATAGGTATGTAGCTTTCATACTCGCCGCAAAATTCTTCGATATAATGGTCCGCTCATACGGTAGGTATAGTAGTGTGCATAAGTTTTTGATCACTCACATATTACGCAAATACAAGTTTGTTGCAACTTTTTTCGGATGCAATGGTTACAATAAAATCATTTCTCTACTCTAGAACATTGACAATAACGTGATTGGTATAACCTTTTGTTTGTTCAGGAATACCGCTGAACTATTTTTAATTAAACAAAAAATCGTTAAATTAACTGTCACAATTATTTACCGAAGTTTGGATGATCTGTTGACGGGTTTCGCCCCAACAGACGCCGGTTAATTTTCGCCGAATCGCCGTAGTTTGCATTTCCTATTTTCGACAATTCTTTTTAGTGTATCGATCATTATATTGCAGATATAACAATTTTTCAACAATATAGCCTAAATATGTGTTACGCAACTACATAATAACACAATAACAAATCTTTTAATCAATCCCAAAGACAAAGTACAAATGAGAGCAAAGTATGAAATTTACAAAATTGTATGTAAGAATTGTGATCTAGTTTATGTTAGTCAAACTAAATCAGATCTAAAGAACATGTAGCTCTTTTTCCGTTTAGAAGATTTGCATCTTTCTTCCGCAAGTAGCGCAACATTTCGTTAGGAACTGACACCGTAGCAAGAAATTACTAAAAACGATTAATTCGCCGCGGTTTACAGACGAACTAACACATGTAAACGAAGTATCTAAAACCAAACAATCGAAAGATGTATGCACAACAGAAAGGAAACATTATGCAACAAAGGCGGAAGAAGTACAAAATACAGCACTAACAACGTACTTTCAGAGAGCAATTAACAAAACTAGTGTTCCTTAAAGACAGATTATTGTTAGAGGAAATTCACGTAGCTTCCTAAGGAGCTACTCGCAGAACAGAGAACGAGTGTGTTACAACGGAGAGTTGTCCGCAGTGAAGATTGTGAACAAAGAAGTACCCCAAGGGTCCGTCCTAGGACCAATCCTGTTCATAATATGCATTAATGTCATAGGTAATTCCGGTAACTCAAAACACCACAAATTTTAATTAATTCGGGACATGCGTTTCGATGACGCATGGGTCGTCATCTCAACCGTTTACCGAATGAGTAAAAACTTTTACAAAACTAACATAACAGGATAAACGGGAAAAAATTTAAGGTAAACAGGTGATCGATAACTTATGCACACTAATGTATATGATTTTTCTAAAACCTTCTTACTTTATGGAAAATGGTTGTTTAAAAACAATTTCTCGCGATTACAATGTAAACAGAAAGCGATATAATTTTTTAAAAGGAAAATATCATGTGCGTGTAATAATTTTTATGCATTATGCAAATTATTAATGATAAAAACACATTCTAAAAAATAATTCTTGAATGGATCCTAGCATCTTTAAGTCGTCGCCATACCGTCACACGGCTACAGTTTAATAATTTTTTTTTCACTTAGTGCTTTGCGTTATAATAATTCTTTTCAGATATGTATACTACTGATATAAATACGGGTTTTATCAATTCCTTTTCAATTTCAATGTTTTTTTTGACCTGTTTCTGTCATCAAATTGTCTTCCTTTCTTCTCTTATCATCGCCAAACTTATATCTCTCGAAGACGGACGCCGGAGTTTTCAGCTTAAGAGATTTGTCCGTATATATAACAGATCAAAGAAATCAGAAAAATTGATGTACATAATAGCATTAACATTAATAATAATACGCTTGTCTATATATATAGCATAATGCATAAAAATTATTACACGCACATAATATTTCTCCTTTTAAAACATTGTATCGC
>ML219680.1:30253-54870 GCA_004785975.1 Popillia japonica
GTGTAGTTTTAGTTGCATATCGATCCAAAACTTGTCGCGCTTCGATTCGCAATTAATTTGAAAAAGATGGTACATATATAGCCTTTTCTTTAAATTTTTTGCCAGTGCATCGATATGCTTCGACGACGATATATTTCGAGACAGTATCGCCCAAAGATTCTCGGTAGGATTCAGATTAGGGCTTAATGTCGGCCATTTAAAAAGTTTAATCTCATAGTCCTCAAAAATGTTTTTGCTGAAGCACCTGTATGTGCGTTATCTTGTTGGAATATGACTTCAACGTGTACATATACGGTGATAAAAGATAAAAGGTCTTGACATTTTTGGGCATTCATTCGCACATCCACTACTGTCACATCCCACTTTTAGCACCTTTCTTAAATCCTATCCAATGCACGCCGAGACAAAACTTTTCTCCGCTTGACAACCTGTAGATTGCATTCTGGTCGACTAGAAATGGGTGGAACTTCAATTGTAACAGATAATTTACCGGAAATAAATCGCATGTAACTTTTGTTGAATAGCGACCGTAATACTGTTTTACCATAAATAGTTTTTTCCTGGGGCATATAATAATTACTGACCGCAATCAAGATTTACTAACCATTATAAAACTAGAGAACTCTAATACGCAGCGACGTCTTATTAAGAACAGATCGAAGTGTATCGAACACCGGCTTCGCTTCGAATGAATTACGTATGTATGTCCAGCAAGTCCTCCCCTTCACCTGGTAGTAGTACGGAATGAGGGCTTTGTTGAATTGAGTAAAACTGCAAAGATCAATGTGTCGATAACATTTACTAGTAGTACTAGTAGTTAAACAAGGATAAAGAATAGTGGTGGGTGCTTGCCATTAAACAGCGATAGCATGCAACACACATTGTCCAGCATAATAGCATGCGATTTCTTGACTTTGTTTAGTGAAATCATATTTTCATCTTTCTTTTATTCATATAAAGAGGATCGTCACATTAGAACAGCTCTTGGTATGTAATATGTATATAGAAACTTGAGCTGTTTAGATTTTTTTGTATGGACCATTGTATATTGTATGTTATAATGCGATTATACAACAAGGTAACTACGATAAGAGAAGATATTGTTAGCATTTATCCTGATTATTAAATCCATGTATGTTAGAAAACTTCGTAAATAATAAGACAGGTCACGTTATTTTAAGTCACATAATGCTTCAGTTCAATAACTACTTTATCAAGTAGGATTGATTTCTATCTCAATTACATTATCACGATCGATATCTATATACACTAAAGAAATGACATAAAACTTTTTATCATCTTTCAGATGTAAAGTGCAGGTCCAATTACAGAGAGACCACTTTGTAATAAATTTTCGTGGACAAACGTGCTTAAAAAAGAAAACAAATAAAATAGAAACAACGAGGATGAAAAGAAAGGAATCCGATAGATCTTACTTTTCTCGACGTTCCAAATCTCAATTCCTTTTCCATTTCATCATGCGATTGGGTTCTTTCTTTTTTAAAAGTATCGACTCCTTTAAAGTTATATCGCCGGATATATCTTTAATAAAATGTTTGGATATATACCACGATGATGCTAAATAAAGTTTCATTCGCGATTGTAAAAGTTGTGAACCCAACTTTCCCCTTTTGTCGAAGTAAGCTGAAAGCGTTGAATTTGTATGCTTCCGTCGAATTCAATATAAGAAAAATATTTTCTCGTATTGCCGAACGACCCCGATATTCCATAGTCATTAGCGATATACAAAAACAGGTAAATAACTGTACAGTGAAATTTAAATGGAGTTTTCATGTTCTTGTTAAACTTATTTGTTTTTCGTTTTATCTAATGTATTTGTTTTTATAGGTTTTGGCTTAATTTATTTTCTTTGTATCTATGTGAAATAAAAATATTTCAAAGACGATACTTCAAAGCAGTTCAGTGGTATGAATAGCTAAAAAATTACGACGCGAGGAACTTCTGTAGACATTTCGAAGTAAATGTTTCGTGGAAACTGTTGTGTATATCGAAAATATTAAAAATATTAAATGCACGAAAAAACAGAATCTACGACTGCGTCAGATTTGCATATACACCAGACTTCTGTCATGTGTCATAAAAGTTATTTTGTTTCTCCTACTTCAGTATTTATAAAATTTTATAAACTTCTACACAAAATCATATCGAGATGTTCTAATTTGAAGTATGAAATAGATTTCGACTCCTCGGATTTCGACAGAAATTAACTGAAATGTTTAGACATTTTATCATAAGAATAAATTTCAAAGATTTGGTCAAATTACCGATAATGTCTGAAAGCTTCTGCTTCTAATGAAGCCTTCGCAATCTGAATTATTACTATCAAATGTGTAATTGAGGTGAGAATTGTTGGTATATAAATGTAACTATAGTTTTCCAATAGATCTTTGGAAGCATGTTAGAAATATCAACTCATTCATGGTAAAGATACTAGCGAATAAAGAGAATTGAGATTAATTTCTGCATTGTATGCATTAACAGGCTCGGTGGTGAAAGAGGAGTAAAATCGGGCGACCTCCAATTGTGAGAGAGTCAGAGGTACGGGGTTCAAATTCTGGGGTCGGCGATTGTGGCGTGCCGGTCCAGTTTCGGTTCTCTGGTCGAGTACCATTCGTTGTAGTAATTTCAAGACTAGAATAATACTTAAAACATATCGCTTGTGACGTATTGGATAAACTCTAAATACTGAATTATATGCTTGACGATCTAAAAAAATGCTTGCGAATCATGGTCATGCATTTTTGTAAGAACTATCCTAAGCCTACTGGTGGTATGCTTGAAGATTTGACTCCGCTAAGAAGAGACCACTCAACACAAGAGATGACTAATTACCTCAACCAAAACTCATATCATATGCTGGTCAAAACCTACGCATTGTTGCGACGGCTTCTGAGCTTTGACTATATCATGCTGATGCAATACGTATAAAATTATAATTTGAATTGAGCGTGATGTTGCACTGCTACCAAACGATCTATTGTGCGTCTCTTTCCTCCCTCACTCCCATGTGATGGTTTCAAGGAGGATATTTCCCCTATGACATCTTTTCCAAAAAAACTAACGTGAATTGCTGCAATAGCCATGCAGTTGGATATCAGGTGTTCCGAATTTTCGTCTTTCGATTCGCAAAACCTGCAGTCGCTATTGTGTTTCAAACCTATCCTTGTCATGCGTTCCCCAAGGTGGCAGTGACCTGTGAGAAAACCCACAAGTGTTGCATATTATTTAGATATTTGTTAAGTCGATGCTTGCTTAAGATGTATTGTTAAGTCGCGCGTGTCAACAAGTACACACGTAGTTTATTCCTACTTAGTTGTAGCAAAGTCCTTGTTCTTTGCTTATTGAAGTTTCCAAGGAATACCTTGGAATGTCTTAGACCAGAAAGATTTTGCTAGAGAGTTGCTCTGAGTTTCTTCTCCCTGTTCTTGACTTCTCCTTCATAGATGCTTCTTTGCTAATAAGTTAGCTCTCTCGTTGTCACTGATTCCAGTGTGTCCTGGTATCCAGCATAGTGCAACTCTATTCTCTCTGCCTAGATTGTTTAGTTTCTGTAAGCATTTCCAGGCTAATTTCGATTTGATGGTGTTAGAACCCAGCGCTATTATGGGTACTTGACTGTTGGAGAAAATTGCAATGCTTAGCTTCCGATAATTCCTATCAAGACTCAGTTGAGTACATCTTCGAATTGATTTCATTGATCTCAGCCTCGAAGACGCTGGGATAGGTTCCCATTGGCTCTGAATATTTGGTTCCTGATCCGAATACTCCTGCATCTGTTCCGTTATCGGTCTTGGAACCGTCCGTATACTATTTAATGGTATTTGCCTCTAGGGAGTAGGTGCATCGTTCTCCTTTCCATTCTCCCTTGTTGCTTAGCTTTGTGAGAAAGTTCTAATCATTTCGTCCTGCGGTGGACTGAAAAGTGCAGAGAGCCCTACCGAAGATGAGTTAGCTCTCTGACACGGGATCTCAACCTCACCAGACCTCTGGATGGTCGGTGCTTATTTTGCATTTAGTTAATTTTTATGCTGCGTATATATAACACAAGCATGATAAAGTCAAAAACTGCAAACTCTCATAATAAAGAGTCGGACCTTAGATATAATGTAACAGATTATTACATTCTAAATTATTAATAATAATTATTAGGTACACATTTTCAGATGTACCCTCAACAATACGCATGAGATAATGTTATGTTAAGACAGAAATAACAAAACCGAGAGCAAATATTCTGCCAAAATGTCCCCGCTCCATCGACAACATCATTATCAACGGTCACCGCTCTTAATAGCCCCCCTCATCTACATAATTATGCCGTTAATTCGGCTGGAATACGTTTATCTTTTTTTATAATCCTACTGCACAACACAACAAGAACACCAAATCACCGACCACTGTCGTTACCACCAGTTCTCCTCGACGAACGACAGGAGGAGACGTAATTACGCAGAAAATCCTAAATACCATTAACGGTGGCGTTCTTCTTATATACCTCCTCCTTCGCAGGACAGAATCGGCGTTTTTTTATCGATTACCGTTACAGCAGTTAGACAGAGATAACGCGATGAGCTCATCTGCTAACGTATTAATGTGTGTGTGCAAGCTGCCGGCTATCTATGTAGGAGTGAATGTGTGTGTCTATGTAGAAATCAAAGTGCTGGTGGGTGCATTAGGGATTGGGTCTGTAATGTCCCTAGATTACGCCCGTATATCGGATCCTTCAGCCACATGCCATCGACTATAGCTCTAGTACTATATACTAGTAGTGGTGGTCGTGCTATCTCATCTCCATTCATTGGGATTGGCGTCTTAACGGCATCGCTTTACCTCCTTCTTTACTTCTTCGGGGTTCATTTAACCTCCCTAAACCTCGTCCCTTTATCTTCTGTTTCTTTTGTCTGCACTCTTATCTCTTACATTAGGTAGTATTGTAAGAGTTACTGTGTTTTATAGCTGTCATTAATAAAAAAGTTTGGGTAACATAAATTAATTCAAAATGTTTCGAAAATAAGTATCTTTGTCAAATGTTACGATTTTGCCATCTTATTTTGCTGTTCAAACAAAGATAAGTATTTTGAGGGACCCATAATAAAAAAAAAAACTAGCAATAAAAATCATCGTTCTATGCATAAAAACTGTCATAAAAAATGAAAAAGACGTCTGAATATGTATGTGTAAACCATGTAAGTATAGAAAAATTAAAACTGCAGAATTTATATATTCAGGTATTTGACAAATTATTTTTTGCAGAAACAACAAAAAGACATTTACTCCAAACGTAAGACACAAAACGTAGGCACGATAAAAGGAAAGATAAAAACATTAAAACAAGCAACACAGCACTATTACTATTCTTTGCAGATTTAGTGGAAATAATTTGTGCTTTATGATGCGAAACAGCAATTCTGGTAATCCTAAAGAATTGAAGAAAACTGGGAACATTTTATAATAAATTCTCCAAATACGACACTTTATATGCAAGACTGATTTACATTTTAATATCTCTCGAATTCATTTAAAGTTGCTATTTTGTTTTTACATTGATCTCTGACATAGTAAAAAAATATCATTCGAACTCGCTGTATATACATAATTTCCGGTCGAAGCAACCACCTGTATCAATATTGTTTCCAGTAAAATGGAATTTCTCGAATATACAAGCGAGTATTGAAACGTGGTACCAGCACATTCGCCGTCTCTCTTTTGTCGCAATATCGGATTATTACGTTGGAGAGGGTGGACAAACACACCAGATCTGTTAAACGATTCGAATACAATATGCATGCAATTTAACTAGTCATTCTGAAGTGACCGCCAGAGCCGTCAATTTTATCGAAAACCAATTAATCCCCGGACAAGAGCCAGTTTATTTAAATCTGATAATCGGAGTCCATAGCTTTTCACAGGTCGATCCGACTCGCAAATGGAAATATTATTCAATGATAGTCGACGGCTGATTTGAATATAGAAAGACTCTCCTGCTATTATGCGATATTATCCGATGCCGTTGCATCGCGCACTTTTCCGCTATAACTTGGGCGTGTCCATGCCACAATCACATACCACTGGATTCTCCAATATTATAAAAGCAATTATTCGCTATCGACTGCGATTAAATTTTAAATTAGTTCCTGTTAGAGATTTGGAATTAAAAATTCCTCATTTGCATTGTAATTGTGAATATGCGCGGATTTGTTGCCGTGAGATAATTGGTCGAGTAGATAAAGATATACTTTACACGCTAAACATATTAGTCACACATTACACAAAGATACATATAAGTACATATCGTTGGCGTAATAAGAAAATTGTCTAACTTCATGTCATGAACAGGAGAGCTAAAAAACGTTTAATTTTGTGGATTTCTCTTACATATGTGTGTGTTATCTTGTTCAGATACTTATTTTGACACAGTTTTTAGAATTCTATAAATAAATTAAAAAAAAATTGAAAAAAATAATGGAGTTAGGCATATTTCCACATAATTTTTAGATTTCTGTGGCAGTTAGGCAAATTGTTAACCTACCTGATGAAAAGTTTAACTATTTATTTATCGCATTTGGTACAGGTTTTAACAGACAATATTCTGAAATAATATCATTTATAGTAATATAAAGTGTGGTGTATTTGAAATAAAAGTAAAAAATATTGAGAATGGTAATATGCAAGTATGGCTCATATAATCTTAATATAATGCGGATTTAGGCAGTTTTCTGGCGCTTTTTTACTGACGTAAGTTAGGCAGATTTCTGTTTCGTCATTTATGAGCGTACACAATTTATTTTGATATAGGTAGTTTTCTGAATCGATGGCCACTCATATTAGGATACCGATGGCACTAAAATCCTAATTTTGCTAAAAGTGGAGTTAGGCAATTTTCTTATTAAGCCGACGATATGCCATATTACGAGTTATTTCCGGATACAGTTGCATTTTCGTCTGCTTTTCGCCTATATCTTTTTCTTACTACATTTGCTTCTTCCGTAAGTCTTTTATTAGCATTAGTGATTCCTTTCACAATAGCGACAACTTCCTGATTTCCTTCATTGGCATCAACAGAAGAGACTTACATGAAAACCTTCGTAATATCGTTCCTTTGTAAGTATAACAAATTATAGCACACTATCTACACGAGACATACATGTGTGACATTAAATTCATAATTATCACTCGCAATTGATCTTCTTTTCGACGACTTCTACTTTAACTGGCATCGACATCTAAAGTTCGTAAAATAGATCTTTGGACGCACGTCATCGTTTGATGATATAAGTAGCAATCTCCGACTAATCTAGCTATCCTTATTTAATTTCAGTTACGAATATTCAAGTGCAAAATAAACGTAAATATGTCTGACGGGAAAATAGTATGTAAACTACTGCCTTAGTCAACATCTGACAAGGATTAGTTTAGCGCGTTATGTATATGGTACCTACGAGGGGGTGAAATCTGAAATATCCCAAAATGAAACTGTCATAGCGGACAAGTTCTCGCAAGAGGGCGCACGTAAAATTCTTAGTTCGTCTCATTTGAATACTTATGCGTGGCGTTTACATAGCACGTGGCACGTTCATTTCATCTCCACTTGTTCATGAGTGTTGACGTTGTAGGTTGGAATTGATTTTTATACTTTTTGTAGTTTCTCAGTTTTATAAACCGATATTGCTAGATGTGAATTTTCATTTTTTAGACAAACGCTTTCTTTTTGGGTACATTACACATACAATATTGATTTCTATGTAAACAAAGCTTTGTTTACATAGAAACTAATATTTACGAATATTGCCCGGTTTCTGAAACGTCAAACAGCAGTTATCTGTTTGGTATCTGACAATTTAACAAGAACTGTCTTTGTTAAATCGCCAGATACTGAGCAGATAACTGCTGCTTGACGTTTCAGAAACCGGGCATAAATAAGTATATTTTGAATTATGGTGCGAAAAGTTCTTCCGGACGAAATATACTTCTGTAAATGGCGTGCTTGTAGCTCTTTCGTTTCAATATTAGGGAGATTTCATTCTATCCTGATAAGGTTGTTTTTATCTATGGTACCTACTTAACTTGAACTAGAAGCTAATTTGATTCGTACGAATAAATGTTGATGACGTGCGTCTAAAGATCTATTTTACGAATTGTATCTACTAACCTTATAGTTATTATAAACTTAGTTTTAATGCAGACGAAAGACATTTTAATGACAAAATACGCATGTTAGAATCACGAATTTTCAAAATTTATCTCTGTTTGACAGCCTATGCTGCGATGAATGTGTCTCGTATACAGCATCAAAGAGGGCGCCACTAACAATACGTCAAGTGTATTGTTACTAAATTAATTTCAAACTTTAGTTAAGCGAAATTCAAGGCTGCGTCACCTGATTGAGGAAGATTAACATATGAAATATGTATCATAAAATGGTTCACTAACAGAAACTCAAAAGGTATCATGCTTCATGAACATCATCGCTATGAACAATGAACTGGAAACCAAACGTCAGTCAGAAGGTTTTCACCTCTAGCGTGGTTGACACGTCGAGTTACCATGACCTTCTGGTACCCACCCAGTTAACCTCACGGTCAATACCCGGAAACCCTCATTATAGAGACTCTTCACGTGTTTCAACATGGTGAGCATTTATGTCAAAATCAGGTTACGTTGTTACAAGTCTTTTGCAAAATCAAAGACCGGTTGATGTGAACTGATACACAGCCGTTTATTTGTCAGAAATAATCGGCCTGCTCCGAGAATCCAAAGAATAATAAGTTCATACACAGCTTGAAACATACAACAAAAGTCCATTTTCCTACGCTCTACGTTAATTGAAGGTGCAATTGCAAGCATGACAAATTGACATAAATATCAGAATGTGCCCCATACAAATTACAATTATTGAATTTGATATACTGTACTATTCGTAGAACTTAAACGGCAACTGTATGGTAAGTGAAAACACCAAAAGTATGCAACCCAACGTATGCAACGTAGTTAGAAGTCACAATTTCTTTCTAACACATTTTATGATTATTAGTAGGTCAGAAATAAACATATAATCCGATTATTAGATTATAAAATGTTATCTGCATTTTAAGAAATTACTAATACAGGTAGTTCCAGTAACTTCCACCACTAAAAATTTTAATTAATTCGGGACATCAGTTTTGATGACGCATGAATTATCATTCTCAACCGAAATTTTGAGTCTGACATATGTTCGTTCTGCTGTTAGACAAACACAATTTACTTTTAATTATTTCCAATATATGAAGACTTAATAGAAAAATATCCCAAACATTCAGCTAACGTTAGCTTACGCTCGCCAATATTTCGCTCTAATTCAAGCAAAAGCCAACAATTTATTGTTTGCATAATCAAATTACTATTTTGAACTAATTAATAAATTTGATTGAAAAAATTTAGCTGTTTAACAATTTATCAAGAAAAAGAACACCTCCATATAAATAAAATAGAAACACATAAAGTAATCTAGTAGTCGCCATCAATAGATTTCTTGGTTGATTGAATTTGCTTTTTCTTTTTAATAAGGTGCGGGTAATTCTGGTCCAAACCAATCTACTAAGGTACAATCTCTCCAGACAAATTGTCCTTTCCAGCCATCTTGATTCAACGCTGCGTAAAGTGGTGCTACCGCTCCTTCCTCTACTGTAAGGATACCCCGGTAGTCATTCAAATCTGTAGCCACATAACCAGGATGTACATGATTTATATGTATGTTACGCGAGGGAGTTTCATTGTCCACTATCTTTTGATGTATTATACTCATTGCGCTCATACCTACTTTGGATACAGTATACGGTAATGTTCCCCAATTTTTTTCAGGATTATGATCTTCGGTAGCGGCCCTGTTTCATAAAATTAATTACCGTAATAAATATATAGGTATATGGCATAAAAAACTAACCTGACAAACTCATTCATTAGATCGCTTAATCTTGAAATTGTTAAATCAGGATCGGCAAACTTTTTCCGTAATTCCTCAGATGGTATTTTCGCTAAGTGCCCCAGAGATGAAGAAACATTAACAACATTAGCATTGTGCCTAAGCAAAGGTAAAAATGCTTCCGACATTCTGAGTGTTCCAAAATAATTAACTCCAACGCTAGCCGTAGCTTGCATACCAAATGATCCCTTGCCCTTCACCTATAATAATAAAATGGATATTACTGAACAAGTAGGTATATTTTATAAATAGGGGACACTTTACACCAGCATTGTTTACAAGGACGTCCACTCCACCATAATTTTTAGCAATGTATTTTTGAAATTCGTCAACGCTTGCTTGATCTTCAACATCTAATTGATGATATGCTGGGTTATACCCGAGTTCTTGTAGACTTTCAATAGCTGTTTCGCCTGTAACAATATCTCGCGAAGTCAAATACACTTTTCCTGAAAACGTTTCACATAATCGTTTCACTATAACGTATCCTATACCTTTATTAGCCCCGGTAACCTACAATTTATTGAATAAAAATTGTTTATTATTATGTAATATCTAAATATTCACTATGGCGACTTTTTCACTTGACATCTTTAATCCAAACAATGACGAATAGAATAAATACTTCTAAATGAAGATACAACAGCGTACTAAATTGGTACGAATTGTTTTTTTTTTCTAAAGATAACATAATACATTTCCTTATCAAACATTACTTAACCTTGAAATGTTTGGATGGAATTTCTATCTATGAGTGTTATCAATTATTATTTGTCCGATTACAGCATCTAATTGAGAAATAATTGCATTTGGAATTAGGTGCAAGTAAATGCAAGCACATCCGTTATTTGTAAGTTTGTTTTCATAAGACAATTCGTTCTTTATTTGTGAGTATAATTATTTTATTAGGCAAATTTCGCGTACGTTGAAATTCGTGCATCTTCCTGAATATAGAGAGCACTAGTAATATCCAAAAGCGAATATATAGGTACTGCACCCGAAATTATGATATTTAAAAAAGTGCGTAAGTATATAAAACAAAAAATTGCATACATGCCTATTTGCTGTTTACTTTTACCTGCACTAGAAATTTTTGGAAACCTTGGATAGGACTGAATCACTAAAATGATTAACGATAGATGTTTTATAAACATATGTGATCGCTTATATATTTGTAGTGTTTATAAAATATAAAGATTTTTGTATTTATTACCCATTGTCCATATTTTAATCTGTTGTTGTTGCTGTTACAGATAGAATATATACAGGGTGAATCAAGGACGTATTTAAAACGCACAGTATTCAGCCCGTGAGCCAAGACATAGACAGGTAGTCTTCAGTTAGTTTGAGTTGCCAGTTAACATGCTTACATATGTTGTTGTGGTCTACAGAAAACATACTTGAAATATTATGAGTCAATATTAACTATCCAACAATTTCTCAGACAAATATTGAGTGATGAACACAGTCACCACCACAGTCAATACCACTATTGTTGACTTGCTCTGTGTTAAAAAGAAAACCACCCAGCGCTACCAAAACCATCAGCCAGTTGATGGCAGTTGGTTCATTACTCATAAGTCAAGTGATATCTTTTTCTATTGCTGCAGTCATTTAACTATGTAACCGCTAACACATATTAAGAACGGCCAACTATGAGACTCTCGTATTTATTTATGTAGAGGCTTTCATACGCATCAACTTCGCGTGGCAAATTAACTGCTTTTACTAATTTGGGTCCATGTTTTTCGATATGGTATCCCTTGTTAATAAGATGCTGTGTTGCCGCGGACGATTCAACTCATCCAAACTGAAAATGGGCCACATCCTCTTTATATCTGGTTTTCATTGATTCTTTAGTTTGTCTAGCATAAACCTTATACACCATTTTGCAAATTCTTGACTTTTGTCTGATTCCTACGTTGTCTTTGGGATTACCTGAAAGACTTTTTAATGTGTTATTACTTGTACAATAGGCATTTAGGTTATATACTAGTTTAAACCCTTCTTAACACCTTCTTAATATACAACATATACTTCGTTTTGAAATCTCCGTTTCTTTAACGGAAACCTGTTTAATCTGTTGACCAATAAGTTAATTCCAGCCATTTTATGTTGATTACATTGATTATAACTAACTGGAATAAAACTATTTCTGTTGGGTCTTTGTCTGTAGATGTCTACATGCTGCTAATTTGTTTTGTACATTTCTGATAACTAGAGTAAAAAGAAAGCTTAGTTCTTGCTCTGCCGTGAATTTAATGGAATCGAACCTTGAATATATGTCGTTTCTGGAGTAAATCTTGGATATTTAGTTACTATAAAAAATTGCTCTTAACTTGGGACCGATTTTGGGACATGCTTGAAGTGGTTAATCTTTGATACTTTGCAACTTTAATTTCGTCTAACTTGTAATAATTCAATAATGTCAATAATTCCTTTATATAGATAATGTTAGTTTCTCAACAAGTAAGCCTTCGTAGCCCAGTGGATAACAACTACGCCTGCTACACTGGTGGCTCGCGTTCGCTTCTTGTCAGTACTTTTTTTCATTTGATTTTAATCTTATTGTGCACGATATTAACAGTTATATTTCATGCAAATTATTCATAACTGATATTTTTCGCCATCGGAATTTTATTATTAAATAAATTTGAAGCAAATCTGCATTATGACGTGTATTTGGAACTTATTTATTTATTATTTTTATTTATTTGGACTGTAGATAAAAAAGGGACACTAGACTAGAAATTAACTGCAGGTAAGAAATAGACCGCAGGACTGCGCTCGAATATTTGATCTTCAAAATACACACAGTGCAGATTTGCTTCCAAATTTACTTAATAATAAAATTACTAGGGCGAAAAATATCATTTATGAATAATTTGTATGAAATATAATTATTATTATTGTGCACAATACGATTGAAAAAAAATGCACTGGCAGGAATCGAACGCGAGCCATCAGCGTGGCAGGCGTAGTTGCTAACCACTAGGCTACGAAGGGTTGCGTGTTGAAAAAATAAGATTATCGGTATAAAGCAATGAATTTAGCACGTTCATTCAATGCGCTATAAAACGTTGATTTTCTCAGAAATTAGGGTGCGTTAGGATAAAAGCTCGTACCTGGGTACTGAGGGAAGGTTCCTCTATAACAGTTGACATTCTTTAAAATCCCTGTCGGACAACCCTGGTGTTCCCCTTGTCAGATTTATCCGTAAATCTTGTTTTCTTTGTCGACTTTTTTGTAGGAACAATTGTTCCTACATAAAAAACGTCAATAATGCATACAAATAGAAATTTAATCAAAATTGTTTAAATTTCTCCTTTTATGGAACATATTTTGAAAAATCATTCTTACACTTAAGACTTGACAACAAAAACATTGCCATCCTATAGATTAAGATTAGTTATACTGTCAAAAAGGCAATCGATAAATGTAAACATTTCTTATTCTTATGCATTCGTGAACAATTGTACTATATGACCAAAAGGTATTTAGATAAAGAAATGCCCTGGCTAAAAAAACCACATCTTTGATAGGTTCAATGATTTCTTAATATTAATTAAATGTCAGTTTCGATTTAAACTTTGAGAAGGAGGTTTGAAGGAGTTTATTTGCAGTGCCATCAGTGACCCAAAAATGCGATTACTAGTTATGTACGGAGTCATACTTAAAATATAAATATGAGATTGTTTCACGCACATTCCTGGTCGTTTAAAATACGATCGATTGATCTATAAACAAAACTACTATAATTGTTTAGATAAAATAGGTTGAGATTAAATGTATTTGTTATAGTTCTCGACCACTTGCTTCATGTCGTAATAATTGAAGGTATTTTAATAACATTACTAAATTTTTTATGTATTTGATTTCATTGAAAGTTACTGTGTGGCTTGAAATAAAAACTGTTTCAGTATACTTTACAATAATTAGTTTTAATTCCCTAAAATGTTATATCTTTATGAATCGATTAATCTATTTCTAATGCTACACTACTGATATCAACTTACTAATCCAATGATTAAAAAAATCACTGTCGATATATATTGTAATAATAGGTTGGATAAGCATCAGTATTTAACAGTAAAAGGCCTCATTGTACTCACACAGCGTATAGTCAATGCATGTTTGTCAAGCGTTTACATGTGACATTTCTAGCTTTCGGAAAGTTGCGTTTATGATATTATTAGGACTCTGCAGATACAAGATTAATTCCTCATTACTTAAGCTTAATATGAGGTCCTACGATATAATTATTTCTGGCAAACAATTTAAATCAAAATGTATTTTTAGGAAGTGCTTAACTGACATATGTAGATGGAAACAGGTCACGTGCTAATAGTTACATCGTGATAATTTAAAATGTTTTATTATGTAGTAATATCTAATATCAAATTTATCATTATAAGGGAGTAAGGCGTACCTACATCATTAAAAACATGATTGATTTTATTTAACTTTATTTTTATTAAAATACAGACGGTAATTTTGGTCCAAACCAATCTGCGACAGTACAATCTCTCCAAACAAATTGTCCTTTCCATCCATGTGTATTAAGCGCTAAGTGTAGTGGGGCTACTGCACCTTCTTCCACCGTTAATATACCGTGATAGTCATTCATATTTGTAGCAACATATCCAGGATGAACGTGATTTACGTGTATGTTACGTGACGAAGTTTCATTGTCCAACATCCTTTGATGTATTATAGTCATAGCACTCATACCAACCTTAGATACACCATACGCTGATGTTCCCCAAGTTTTCTCAAGATTAGAATCTGTTTTCGCAGCCCTATTTTATAAACACATTACTTTTAGGACTACAACTATATCCTAGTAAACATTACAAACCTGACAAATTCAGTCATTAGATCACTTAAACCTGAAATAGTTAAACTAGGATCGGCAATTTTTTTTCGGATTTCTTCAGATGGTATTTTGGCTAAGTGCCCCAGAGATGACGAAACATTAATTACATTAGCATTCTGCCTAAGTAATGGTAAAAATGCTTCAGATACCCTCAGAGTTCCAAAATAATTAACGTTAACGCTAACCTCAGCTTGTTTACCAAAAGGTTCCGTGGCCTTCACCTAAAATAATAAATTGAATATTCAAATAATTAATTATTAGTAATTAGTTTACGATTTACACTGAAAGCAAATCCGGCATTGTTTACAAGTACGTTTACTCCACCATAATTTTTAGCAATGTATGCTTTAAATTTGTCAACACTTGTTTGATTGGTAATGTCTAGCTCGTGATACGCTGGGTTATAACCAAGTTCTTGCAAGCTTTCAATCGCGGCTTCACCTTTGAAGACATCCCGCGATGTTAAATACACCTTCCCTGTAAACTTTTCACATAATCCTTTCACGATAGCATACCCTATGCCTTTATTCGCACCGGTAACCTACAATTTATAGAATACAATTTATTATTTTTAAATGAAGTTTTAATATTCACTATGGCTATTTTTTCAATTGACATCTTCAGTCTAAGCAACGATGAACTGAACGAATATTTCTAAATCGAACCGTTTCTATATCGTACTAAATTAGTATCAATTATCAATTTTTGTCAAGATAACATGATACATCTAAACAAATCCTTATATTATACAGTGCTTTCATTTAATACCGAAACCCACGTGACCCTTTCAGATACGCAACCCATTCCACAGTATGGTAATACATATTTAAAAATAAAATTCATCCAAAAATTTATATTTACTTATATTAACAATTAAAATTTTAGTAATAAAAAAAAAACTTTTATGACAATTAACGAAAATGCGTGAATAAAATAAAAATGAAAACAACGACGCAAACATAAGTAAATATCGACCTAGTAACCTTCAGGTTAGACCGGTTAGACAGCTTAGGGATATTTCTTGTTTTACCAACATATTATTTACGTCAGCGATCACGTGGGTTTCGATTCTAAAAGAAAGCTCTGTGTTACATACTACAAATTTTTAGTAGGAAGATTATGATATTTATGAGGGTTATTTCATCACTTTTCAACTGTTGACGGTTACCTAAAAAATATGTACAAATATATCATAAACATTTGTACAATACGTAATATAATATAAATAATACAACCTTCACTTTCAAATAAAAACTATTATCACTTTATTAACAAGCTATGTTAATATCAAGAAAAATATCATACGATACATTATTTTGTTTACCTCATATTACATCTGATATTTACGCTGATACATATCTGGTATATACGCTAAGTGATGGATAATCACGTATAGATCCATAATCAAATATGTGAATTATTTGGAAAGTTGTCGGCGAAATATTTACAGAACAGCTCAAACAGTCCCTACATAGACACTAAACCTTTAGAAAATCAAATTCAGTGGCCAGCTAATAATAGCATTCTTACAGTCATCACGGCAACAACATCATAGCAAATAAAATCACGTTGCGATAATTGTTGGAAAAGTTCAGATAATATGGAAATTTTCAGCATACAGATCTTCATTCTAATGTTTTGTTATCGTTTAAAAGTCGGCATTAACTAAAGTGAATTAAGCGAAAAAGAATGAAATTCTAACGGTATTTAGATTCCAGAACGATTCACTGCGATAATTCTAATGAAATCGAAAAAATCGCAACATTTTTTTTATCCTGTCATCATTTTTGGAAAATTGTAATCGTAGCTTTCATAGTTCCTAAAGCCGGCAATACACGATCATAAATAACATGAAATATACATGGATTTATTGACAAACTGCAAAATTGAATGTGTATTATGACAAAAAAGATTTGCATCAATTTTTACATGTGAAATTTGAAACATAGAAGACGTCCTATTTCTCAAGGCCATTGACGTGAATTTACATCAATTTTTGCATACATTTCTGTGTCAATTTTACATGTAAATATTTGATCGTGTATATTGCCCACTTAAGACATAAAAAAACACCTATTTCGAACATGAACGTTCTAACCAATATTGCAGGCGGTTTAGTTATTTGGAAAGTTGTTCCAAAAATGATACTACCATATTTGAATTGAATTTTGTTCGTGAAAATAACAGTTTTGATTGAAAAAAAATAGAAAAATTAACAGCACACCATGGCCAACCATATAACCAATTTTTTGTACTCGCTTATTAAAACACGTCATTTAACGTACGCATTTGCGTGTGTAAAAGTGAGTTTTAAGCACTAGTGCGGAAAAGTGAAAATTGCATTAATTGATTAATTGAGTAAGACAGTATTGCAGTACCTACCTATAATTATTAAAATATCAATTACCACCAAACTCAGTTAATGGAACAAATTTTGCAGAATTAATTAAAACCTTGTAAAAATAAATGCTGCCAGCTATTACTTATATTCTTAATTATCAATTCTAAACTGACAACTACTGTAATAATATCATAACCTAAAAAATAATACAGCTAGTAATATCGATATTAATATTTATTATTTATCAAAAAAATTTGCTCGTTACAAAAAATGTTTTACCTACCACGTATGCGAACACAATTTCCAGCATTCGCGCTAATAAAGCACTCGCTGCAGTACTTACTCGTGCTTTAAATTCGCATTCATGCAGCAAATTTTATTTTCGCACACTAGGTAAGTAAGTAAATAACTATTTCTTTTTCGTTTTTGGCAGAAACTTTCTAATGCAACATTATTTTTTTACATTTATCCAACGTGAAATAGAATATATTTTTAAGTAAGGGAAAGATGCATAAGTAATCGTTCAAAAAATGTCAAGGACATGACAATTCAATAAAATAAATAAACTTCCATATATTTTGCATATTTTACGATGGTACTGCATAAACGATTATACAGGCGGATTCATTTTCGATCCTCACCATTGCGATCTCGCTTATTATTGAAAACAGAATGGGGTTCAAATTTGGCAAAGTTGCTAAATTTTATGGATATTATGATTCTGGAAAGAAAGTAGACTTAAAAGTGGGTTCACTTTAGAACAAATGACGTTCAAGATTTTTGAAAACAAGGGAATTATCTCAATTTCTTATTTTACTTGTACCACTTTTGTTGAGCCTTGCAGAGCAAAACTAAAGACATATTATCGAGGCCACTTTTACTCTTCTATCTAACAGGGTACTGGAAAGTTTTATACGATGTGTCCTTTTGTTAGAACCATCATCAACTTTGTTATTTCTTATGGGCGCCATATTGGATTTTGACACTGGTAGAAAGAGTTTCCTTTTCTGAATTCAACCATGTGTCACATGTTGAAAACAAAATTTGATATTGTGTGTTAATTGATGAAGAATGTGATTTGAGATTAAATAACGTAGCTATGAAACTTCGAACTGTCAATAACTTAAAATTTAGTACCGCGTAAATAAGAATCGATGTTAAATTAGGTAGCCATGATATTTTGAACTGGCAATTATCGTGAGATTAGTAACGGTGTAGTACTAGTGGTTAACGACGGACGATCAATCTGTGATTTATTTAATTCTTACTTTGCGTCTGTTTTTATAAACGGCAGTTTGAAAAGTAGTACCTACACGTCTTAGATCACCTAGTTCAGTTTGTCGTACATATGAAACCATTTTTTCGAAACTATCTGCTTTGGATGTTCGGAAAGGTGCTGGTCCAGATGGGATCCCTGCATGCATTCTTCGGAACTGCAGCGATTATCTTACGCTACCGTTATTCATTATATTTAATAAATCGCTAGATGAGTGTTGTTTCCTGAAATATGGAAGACTGCGAATATTATACCTATTTTTAAATCAAGGAAAAAGGACTTGATTGAAAACTATAGGCCCGTATCTATTTTGAGCACTTCGGCCAAAGTATTTGAATCACTAGTTTATGATCTTATTTTTGGTCACTTTAAGCAATATATTATCCCCCAGCAGCATGGTTTTTGTCCAGGCAGATCCGTGGAAACCAATTTGGTATCATACACACAATATATTTTAAAAAATCTTGACAACAAAATGCAGGTTGATGCTATATATGCCGATTACAGTAAAGCATTTGACAAGATAGATCATAATATTTTAATGAATAAAGTGTCTTCTCTTGGTTTACACGGTAATCTGCTACGTTCCCTAGAATCATATTTATCTAATAGGTCGCAATTGGTGAAACTGGTCGGTTATCAATCTAAGTCTGTTTCTATAACTTCGGGCGTGCCGCAGGGGTCACATCTTGGACCGTTGCTCTTTAACATTTATATAAATGATATCCACACCTGTTTTGAGAATTCTTCCTTTCTTGAATATGCAGATGATCTCAAGATCTTTAGGGTAATTTCTTCAAGTAGCGATCGTGAGAAATTACAGTCTGACCTAAACAGACTCTATCAATTCTGTATTGAAAACAAATTATTTCTTAATTTTGATAAATGCAAAGTTATTACATTCACTAGAAATAAGCACAAAATTAACTTCCAATATACACTTAATAATAATCCTCTCTGTCATGTCAGTAATATAAAGGATTTAGGTGTTATCATTGATTCTTAATTGACATTCAATGATCACATACAATATAGTGTCGCCAAGTGTTATAAACTCTTGGAATTCCTTATTCGTTCATGTAGAGAGTTCAAAAGTGTAGCATGCCTTAAAGTATTATATTTTGCTTATATCAATAGTGTAACTAGCTATGCATCTGTTGTTTGGAGCCCGAGATCGTTACATATATAAACAGAATTGAGAGTATTCAGCGGAGGTTTGTGAAGTTTTTGTGTTTGAAATCTAATTATACATTCATTAATTATGCATAATCTTTCAGGCATTTCAATTTACTATCTCTTTACAACAGGAGGAAAGCACGCGACTTAACTGTATTACATAAACTTGTAAACAATGTAATTGACTGCTCCGAACTTTTACTCTATTTTGATTTTCGTATACCACTTCGCCAGTTTAAACGAACTATTCATAACCAATTTAGCATTGCTTAGATTTTAGTATTCTCACGCCATCATTTAATTTTGTGGCGTATATTAAATATTAATTGTATATCGCTTGACCGAGTCATTTACTAGTTGTGCCTTCTAACAGATTTTTTTTGATTTATTAAATGTAGAGCATTTGTTCATGTATATTTTTTTATACAGTGTTTCTGGGTTTATCCGGTTATTGTATTATTATTAAACTATTAAACAATTAAACGGAAAAATGATGTCAGAAGAGAGACGAAGAGAAACAAGATATGGTACTTATTCATCGAACTAAAATACAACAATAGGGAGTACAAGATATTCATAATTGTACTCTGAACAGCGACAACCATACCATACCGTACCATTTTTCTAAATCTTGATAGAAAAGTCGAGTATGGATCGTTTACCAAGTTGCTGTATCTTATTTGTAACAATAAATTAGAATAGCTATAAAAATAATGTACAGGAAGCTATAAAGTAGTAATTACACTAAATGTTCAAACATATCGCAATTTTCAAAAATGCACAATCGTGCACCTTTTCGGGCCGTTTGAACTGCTCTTTGGATGGTTCCCCTAGGAATTACGTTGAAGCTATTTTCGAGTCTATATCAAAGTTCTTCTATGCTATGTGGAAGATCACCTTTATATATCTTATTTTTAACAGCCCCTCATAAAAAGCAATCGAAAGGAATTATGTCAGAAGATTTCGCTGGCCATTCAACTCCATCCAATCCAACGGTTTGGAAACTCTTGATATAAGAAGTTTCGTACAATTGCCGCATTGTGAGCTGGTGCACTGCGACCACAGGTGTTGTAATTGGTTTAATGGAATAGTGTCTATGAAGTTGGCTACAAGGAGCAAATTTAGATATCTTTTCCCATTTAATGTCTTTTCATAGATTGTTGGGCCTATACAACGATATTCCAAAGTGCCCATCCATCCCGTTTAATCCAAAACGATGTTGAGGTCCACGAGCTCTATTTTTCCTTGAATTCTGCAATGTCCAATAGTGCTCCGTATTTCTATTAAACATTCCACCGTTAGTAAAGTTAGTGGTAGTTAAGTGATTGAGAGTTCGAAATGTCATACCTACCTTATTTAATCTCAAATCATATTCTTCGTCAATTAACACATGATATAAAATTTTCTTTTCAACAGGTCAGACATAGTTGAATTCAGAAAAAGAAACTCTTACTAGCTGTGTCAAAATCCAATATGGCACCCATAAGAAATAACAAAGTTAATGATGGTTCTAAGAAAACAGAACGTTGTATAAAACTTTCAAGTACGCCATTGCATAGAAGACTAAAGTGCCCTTCAGAATGTGTCTTTAGTTTTGCTTTGCAAGACTAAACAAAACTGCTATAAGTAAAATAAGAAAATGAGATTTTTCCGTTATTTTCAAAAATTTTGAAAGTCATTTGTTCTAAATCTACTTCCTTTTGAGAACCCTTTGCCAAATTTAAACTGCACACCCCACTGTGTACCTTACACTATCATAGGTATATGGAGCATGGATAGATGCCAGTATTTACCATTTGAGATGGTTAATTCGTAAGTAAAAGTGCAATATGCGATATTGTCATAGATATCAATAAAATTTGTTTATAAAACTTGCACACAACTTCAGTCTTTATATGTTAAAACTATTTTCATATCTACAGAGGCTTCTAGTTTATCAGGGTGAAGTAAACATAAATGGTACATATATGTATAAATTTCAACATCAAGAAGGGGTAGGAATTTTTTTAACACACTTGGCAGAATTGTATAACTATCATCAGGTAGCAATTGATTAAAATCTAAAAATTGATCAAGTGGTAAAGGCTTAACTGGCAGCTTCTTCAGTACTTTTTCATAGTCCTATCAGATACATACATATTTATATGTATATTTTGTGAGATGTTGTTCGGCATTTGATCGTTTTCGGTTATGATTGTTGGTTTGAGGTAGTGATCATGCCTAGAGTACGTCAATATAGAAATTACCGCCATTTAAGTGAATTCGATAGAGGTTGGTTTGTTGATTTGCGCAAAGGTAGCTTTTCATACAGAGAGATTAAAAATCGTCTAAATCGAAATCAATCTACCATCGTGCACTGCTAGCAGGCATGGTACAGGTAGGGTGAGGAACGACGCAAAAGAGGAACTGGTAGGTGAACAAGAACAAAGCACGTGCGCCAAACTGTGGGGGTTATGGTGTGCGATGCTATAATTTATGGAAGTAGATCTCGTTTCGCATTCGTCCAAGGCAATATGCACGCCGAGCGACATGTTGACAAGATGAAAAACGCCCATTTTCTGTCATTTTTTCGGCAATTGTAAGACCTCTTTTCCAGCTGGATAATGTACAGCCCTATATGGCAAGACATTCCGTGGACCGTTTTGCAGGAGGCAATGTCAATCTCTTGCCATGACCACTGCGATCTCTGGAGCTTTCGCACATCTAGCATGTTTGGGACATAAAGGGGGCGATAAGACGAGAATTAAAAACAATTTCTATATTTTGATCTTGTTCTTTGAAAATTTAATCAATTGCTTTTACTAGTTAAACGTTTCTGCTAACTTTGATCAAAAAATTATCATTCATCAATCAATTTCTATGTCAAAGTGTTAATTTAAATTGATTTAAAAGCTCACAACACACTGAAAATCCTCATAATAGAGACTCGGGCCGTGGAAGCCTTCGATATCATTTAAAAAATACATGTCAATTACATAGTTGAGTAGTAATTTCTTAGGTATTTCCAACCAAGTGCTTTTTGATGCATAACATTGTATTATCAGTCAAAAATGTAGTTTTGATTAATAATTATTTCAATATCCAATGATCTAAAAAATGATTAGACAGAGTAGAACAAAGTCTAGTTAGCAGATGCAATAATCTGCGATGCTGTATTCATATTTTGTGTAGACATATAACTTCAAATTAGTTATATTGCCATGATTTTGTTCAGTGTTAATAATCAATTAGACTAAATAGACGACTTTCTATGTATTTAACTCTGTCTTGAAATCATGAGTTAATGAACATTGCTGAAAATAAGGGAATAATAGAGATCAACAGAATTATACATATATTTCTTCAAATCGGTGAATAGTTGTTGAAGTTATTGTTGTTATGATTGCATTAATAATTCTTCATACGTTTAATATTTATGCCTACTAGTATTTCATGGAAAGGAAAACCCTTTTACACATGTTTTATAGTAATTAATAATACTGTTTTTTTACAGAAATATTTCTCACTCATGTATCGCATATAAAATATTGCGTTGTTCAGAAAATAATTTAGTTTTTTCCCGACAGATGATTTAATTGTATTTTTTCATATACAACTTCACACTTAAGCCGTATAGTCATTATACAATTTGATAGCTGATATAGCTACCTTTGGTCGTGCAAAAGTTTAATTGATTTGATTGCTTCTGCGCAATAATTTTTGGTTGGTACTCTTTTAGAGTGAAAAACACCATTTTTTACATATTTTAGTTTTTTAGTATCGAAAAGGTAAAAATGCCGTTCAAGCAAGAAAAGAATTAGCTGATGTCTATGAAGACGGTATTATAGGAGCCATATGGTCGGTTAAATTAGGAAGGATGTAGTATTTTTTGTGCAGATTACGATGCTGGTGAAACAGAAAAAAGATTGAACATGCACGTAACGAGTTATTTAAAAAAACGTATATTTTTCTAATGGAACGCCCTGTATATTGTTACGCCAATCGATGTACAATCACATGCATATTTTAAATAACTTTCAATTTACATCAAACATATTACAGCAACTAGAACTTTACATGAAATGTAATGATTGCAGTATCTAACATGTATCAAGTCATATACATCAGTGCTGTTTTATCTATACAATGAATTTCATTTGTTTCTATATTGATTTGTAGATTATTATATGTATGTAATTGCTCTACTTTATAATCAAAATAATCGTTTACCATCAAATACAAATACAGTATATCATCAACGACAATTTATGGTAAAAAATCGCTGTAGCCTCCCGACCTTCACCTGACTATCATCTAAAATCTGAATGTTCAAAAGTAATATTTGTAATACATTAAGTCTACATATTATACCACCTGAAATTCGAGCTGTTAAACAGGGCTGCGGTAGTAAT
The DNA here is from genome assembly GCA_004785975.1 of Popillia japonica. Lineage (NCBI taxonomy): Eukaryota > Metazoa > Arthropoda > Insecta > Coleoptera > Scarabaeidae > Popillia > Popillia japonica. The sequence continues at coordinate 54,296 of ML219680.1, forward strand.
GATAAGATAGAGAATGAAAAACAAATTAAAGAAGAAAAACACAGACAAATGAAAAACTTTCACGATTACAACTTCGCTGATTAAACGTGGAGATAATCTACGAAACAGGAACACCTGGTCATTCTATTAAACTAAATTACGAACTTCTCATTTGCAATGCTGCAGGAGATTTTTCTAGCCAGACTATATAAAGTTTCTATTGAGGCAGGAACGTAAACGGCTAAAGGGATTCATTTAATTCATTGCCTAAGAAAATGCCGTAATACATCTGCATAAAATGCTATTGTTATTTTATAAATCTTAAATGTCAGTTTAACATACTTCATAACCAATACGCATCGTCTAGTTTGCATAAAGGTAAGATACGAAGCTACCTTTCTTTAATCTATTTTTACTGTAATATTCGTCTAGAGTCTCATTTCTTGGCAAAGTACAGCAATATAAAACGGCAAATCCCACTACGGTCGCGAACGATGCGCAACAGTGACTCCAAGTAATTTCCCAAATACCAGAAAAACAAAAAAAGAATGCGCATTCGACCGCACCATCCGAGAAAAGAGTCGAATAATTCCGCT
>SMLS01075429.1:0-36254 GCA_004785975.1 Popillia japonica
CTTCAACAATAACTTGAGGCCACGTTGGTGATTCTACTGATATTTTTATAAAGTACTGATTGAAACAAATTCTCAGGTTTAAAATTTTGGTCCGGTGAGCTCTCTTAATCTCAGGGGTGTTCACGAGATATTCTAAATAATGACTAATATTAAATAAATTAACACATCAATTCACTCCTCTCATCAATAATACACAATTTTAAATTATACCCAATTTTTTATTATAATGATAACACATGTAAATAATATAACAAACAAATAATAGATTTCGATAAATAACCAAAATTAATCTGTTCAATTAACATAGAAACAAAATGTACTTAACTAATAAACAATATTTATTTATTTAATAAACTTATTATTTGCGCCCTCTATTGTGACAGGAATAAACTTTAATCTTAAAAACAGAAAACTACTTTACCGGCCTCACTATTGGTTTAAGGGGCTATTTTCAGTTGTTAGTGGGAAGTTTGAAATTGGGTTATTTTTACTTGCAATAATTTTTGTGAGGAATGATTGTAAATAAGAATTTATTAGTGGAATATTAACATTTAATTATAGACTAGTGGACGAAGAGTAAGTGACAGAAATTACGTGTTTAATAAAAAAAATATTATTTTTATTTTTTAAAGTAATGTATTTCAAGAGTTATAAACTTTTTCGTCCACTACATATGAACGGGAATAAACACGGCATACATTAATAAAAACAATTGTATGCTAAATAAAAAAGATTATTGCAAGAAACGTATTTGTTAGTAAAACAGATAACTGTAGATGAGGAGCACATGGGGACTTTCCTAATAGTTTGGCAACTTCCTAAAAGAGGGACACATTATCGCCGCGGTGTCTGGGCATTGCCAACCTAATGATTTGTAATCTTACACACATAAAAATTGCGACGATTGCATACACATGCATATAGAGTTTGTAGATTTTCTCTTGTACAGAGTGAGTCCAAAAGAATGGAGACAAATTGAATTTCCCACCAACTTTTATTCCTTAAAATCGACCAACCTGTGGTTTACTCGTAGGCGATTCTATAAACATTTTGAAGTGGGTGCATTTAATAAGATATTTCTTTATTCTCTATTAAACAAAATAATCTTTTCTTTAAACTATGATACAAGAAACATGATGTTATTATTATAATTATAGGAAATGTTTAAAATGACTACCATCACTTTGTAAACATAAATTTACACGCCTTTTCATGTTGTCAAATACATAATGCTACCAGGGTTATTAACACCGATATTTGTTATTTCCCTAATAATAGATAGCCTCTCGCAACTATTTTAAACTAAACCCTGTTTGACACGACGTTAAATTTACCCAAAAATTTACGAGAAAATTTAGGAGTAAATGATTTGATACGTATCAAACAGAAAATTATGTAAAGAAATTTACTACTAAATTTTTTCGAAAATTATTTAGAACCTATCTTAATGCATCAATAAATTGTGTTAAAAATTTGGAGATACGTTGCAAACAGAAAATCATAAATTGTTTTGTAAATTTATTCATAAATGTTCTCGTTAATTTTTGCGTAAATTTAACGTCGTGTAAAACAGGCTTAAGTAGGAATGTAACCGATTCTGAAAAATCTTATTCTTTAAATATTCAAACAACACTTGTAATCGTTTTAATAAAATCTAACAAAAACACGAATAAGATAATAGAACGACTCAGCTAACAGAAAATCATAATAACGCCAAACGTCTACGAACACGAGCCAACTATGAAAATGCTGTAAAATAGAAGGAAGTAATTTTTTAATCGCATTACAGCCACTTTGACCAACCTATACAAAGAAATACAAGGCGGGAAATTCAACTTGTCCTCAAACTTATTGGCTCAGTATGTATACTATTATTACGCCTAGAAAAATGCAAGTAATTTTTCACTTTAGCAATGGTAAAGCAATGATATTACGTCTGTAAATAATTCAATTGGAAATGAAAAATTAAGAGAAATGCTGTTATTATATTGGACAATTTCCCTAAAAATTTGTTTTGGTATTGATAACATTTTACGAAATGCGGTGAAATTGTGACGGAGTACCAGCACTAAGAAAGTTTTTTTTGTTCGATATACGCACAAAAAAATATTGCTATACTTTTATTAAACATAGTTTTGAAAATACCATAGAAAAATAATATATTTCTAAGATTAAAGTATCTCACACAAATTATCAGTCTGTATCTTTTTATCAATATTTACGCCGCACTATATTATATACAAAAAATTAAATAAAACAAAACGAAAATTCCTATAAGCCAAAATACCTTCAAACGTATTGAGCGCAGAGTAGATACGTAAATATGCATGTATTACTGCAATTCGAATTTCACTTTCTACCTGTTTATACCTCTTTCTACCCCTTCGCGCCCCTTTCTCAACATTTGTCATTATGTCACGACCGTGCTATCTCACTTTGTATATTGCCGTCTTCTTTCATCTCGCAGTATGATCGACAACTGGTACTATTAGTTCTCTCTGTTATCCAATTTATTTGTAAATATACTGGTAAACACACACACACACCCGACGTTAGTTTAGGGTATAGTCGCCAGGAGTGAAAATAGAGCCTTAATTAAAATATAAATTCAAGGTCAAATTAAAATTAATTGCTTGGCGTCGGTTTTCGATAAATTGAAATAATTAAAAATAGTACTATTTTCTACGTAGGTTATAGTTAATATCTCAGATGGATTGTTATAATAATTAAATTAGGGAAATAAACAACGGAATTGATCAAAATGCAACAATAAAATGGATTGGAAATTCTAATCTTATTCCTAGGATCAAACTTTATCTGGAATTACGGCCTCGGAGAAGGGTAAATCTGGATAGATGGGTGAAGATTTGGTTAGTTCTGGTGCTTGAAAAAATAAATTAAGGATTAATAATCAATTCAATAAAATAATTTTAGCTACAGGCCGTTGGCGTCGGTTTTTGAAGAAGACAATACACAACCAGTTAACTCGTTGACGATCCAAAACATACCATCTCTAGTTATTCAAATTTTTCTCAAAAATTGATATCTAATCGATGATTTCTATTGGTGAAAATGGAAAACAATTTTGGTATTCACAACTTGAAGACATGAAAAAAAAATCAATTTACCTTAATTTAATAATTTTTGTGGTTAGTTTTCACTAATATAATCTTTTTTACCTATTAACATTATTTGGTTTCAGATACTTCTTTTCTCATTTTCTGGTGAGTTCTTGGTTACTTACTTTCTATTGGCCTAAATTATTGTCTAAATTTTACATAGATAATTAGATTTATATTTCTCTTTAAAATTAACTAATGAAAGAATTTCAATGCTCTCCAACTTGGTTTAACCTGTCTGATACTCGGTCTCTTGCTACAATATAACAGTCCTTGTCACATTGCACCTAATAACAGCTAGGTCTCCCCTAAGTCTTCCAGTCGGTATAAAGATTTAGTTTATAATTAACCCCTTGTACAAGTATTATATAAAAAAATAAAATAGTACTGAAATTGTCCCTATACAGTACATATGTATATGTACTTATATAACTATGTTACACCAAACAGCAACACTAGAAGAAAGTGTTAGTAAATACAGGAGACAATCGATAGCTAGACAGTTTCGAAGCATTTACAGCGCAATAATAATATCAATTTCCTACCCAACTGTACCGAAAATAATTGTTATTATGACATTTCCAGAATCACACTAAGCCTACACTACGACTAGAAAAATAGGAAATAGGAATATTACGCATAAGCCAACTGGCGCTAGTTTTCGCGTTGATCATTCATACGGATGCCGAGAAAACAATTTACTAACTATGAATGAATTATGCATGATTGCAAATACAGAAGAAGTGTGTCAAGAAAAGCTCATTTATTTAAAAGTATTAGCGTTTCACCTAGGATTATGACTCCACTAAGAAAAGTTTTAGATATCACTTGTATGACTTTTAATTCTGTTTAAAACTATGTAGGGTATTGTAATACACAGGGTGTTCCAAAAGTAAAATTAACATATCCTTGGTTCTATCTAACAGAACTTCATATCATATGTTATAACATATTTGTACGAGCTGTGTAAACTAAGTAATGAGACTGTATTTCTAGTGTTCCATTTGGCAACACTGGGGACGCGGCACATGGAGGGGTAGGCAGGTAAAGATCTGATACGCGTCTAGTACAAGTTTGAACACGCTTGAGTTGTTGCGCTGTCCGTAGTGAATTTGTTTGCGAGAAAGGTTTTGTTAGTGCGTTCAAAGAATGAGTGACATCAATTTCGAACAATGTTGTGCTATCAAGTTCTGCTTCAGACTTGGACACAGTGCAACAGAAACATTTGGAAAACCGCGTCATCAAACCTCTGGAGACAGTGTTTTGTCGAGAGCCCAGGTTTTTAGGTGGTGCAATGCATTTTCAGAAGGAAGGCATTTAATTGAAGACGAGCCTTACAGCGGAAGGCCTTCATCCTCAAGAAACGATGAAAATGTTGGCAGAATCCGCGATCTTGTGCGTTCAGATCGTCGTTTGACAGTCCGAATGCTTGGTGAAGAGTTTGAATTTGACTCACACAACAGTTCATCAAATTTTGCTAATGAATTGGGGTTGAGAAAAATTTGTGCAAAAATGGTTCCGAAAAATCTTTCACAAGAGCAACTGGACACCAGAAAGGAAAGGTGCGTTGACCTTTCGGGAGCAATTGAAAACGATATGCATTGTCTGGAACGTGTCATTACAGGCGACGAGTCTTGGGTGTTTGAGTACGACCCGGAAACCATGCGCCAGAGCATTGAGTGGCACACTTCAACCTCTCCAAAGCCAAAAAAAGCAAGAATGAGCAAGTCAAAAATCAAATGCATGCTGATTTGCTTTTTTGATGGCCAAGAAATTAGTCACAAAGAGTTTGTGCGTCAAGGCCAAATGGTGAATCAACATTTTTACCGAGAAGTCCTTGAGAGACTTCGCAAAAGGGTCATGCGTGTGAGACCAACCATCAAAAACATGTGGGTGTTGCATCACGACAATGCTCCTTGTCACACCGCGATTTCTATCAACGAGTTTTTGGCCAGTAAAAACATTCCTGTGGCTCCTCAGCCTCCTTATTCACCCGACTTGAGTCCATGTGACTTTTTTCTATTCCAAAAATTGAAAATTCATCTCAGAGGACGTCATTTTGGTTCAGTGGAGAATATTCAAACAGCGGTAACCGACCAACTAGAAAGCTATTCCAGTATCCAAGTTCCAGCACTACTATGAGGAACGGAAGAATCGTCTCCAGCGCTGTGTGGCTTCCCAAGGTAGTTACTTCGAAGGAGACAATTTGAATTTGTAATTTTATTTTAATAAAAGAATCAGAAAAAATCAGTCTCATTAGTTAATTTTCACACCTCGTATATATAAGTATATTATTGAATACTTATTGCAAGGAATGGAGATACTAATTATACATCAAACAATCTCTTCTTCAGCGATGAGACCCATTCTGGATGAATGGATACGTCAGCAAATAAAATTGTCGAATTTGGGACGATACCAATCCACATGAGATCCAAGACCGTCCAATGCATCTCAAAAAAGTCACTGTTTTGTGTGGATTTTGGGTCGGGGGCGTCATCGGTTCATATTAACATGTGGTTTCCACAGGGGTGGGGGGGGGGGGGGGGGGGGGGGGGCATTATTTTCTATTTCCTTCCTCTGTATATTTATGTACTCGTATGTAGGTATACAAGATTGTCTCGCTCCTGTTGCATATCATCGAAGACACGCTAAAACCACCCACTCTGTTATTTACACAAACTAAAAAAAATCTTTAAATTATAATATTAAGTTTACTTTGTTCGCCGAAGTTGTACCAACAATGTGAATTAACGTTAACTATTTAATATCATAGTTCAAAGGACATAAAATTTTAATGTCGTTTATACTCGGTATACAGGAACACTTTAACATTTTCGATCAACGTCGTAAATTATATTTATCTAAGGAGACTGTAATCACTCATTTCTTTCGAATGGCATCACATCGATCAAAAAAGTAAGAATATGTTCGCGATAAATATCATTGCAATTAAAAAGAAATCCGAGGAACGACAGCTAGTTTTTGTGGGCATAACAGCAAACGATATATTTTCCAAATATTTTGCTGTTTGATAAATGGTTTTCGCTGTAAATATGAGCAAATATTTTGATTGTAACGCATTTGCGTTTACCTATACAGAATCGAAATTGATTCACGGATTTAAAGTTCGTTATTAAAATATATGTGTTTGTATTTTATAATTAATAATCCCAAGCGCTATCTTTGTTTATATGGGAATTAGTTTACAATTTTTAGATAGCAACAAGTTGATGATATATGCATTGTAATTGTATACTGCAGTGTTAAAAATTCAATAAATAATAATATTAATCATTAAACTTAAAACAGATTAAAGGATTGTATGAATTAACCGGTTCGAATAGACTGAATTGTAAATAAATAAAAGAACGTATACATGGTCGTTGAAAGGCACAATAGTGAATTTTGTAAATTATTTTCGAGTCACTATTGAACCTCAAAATTGTACGTTGTGAAGATAGGTAGGATAGATATCTCCACAATTGGCGACTGTTTTGTCACGACAGTGTAACTTGTTCTTACAAAATTAGTTTGCAAGCTCCATCCATCGAGAACGAGATGGATAAGGAGGACGTACGACATACTGGAACAGACATCAATGTTAAAACCGGTGGAAAAGTCCTTACCTGTTCCCCCGAGGCTACCTGTTTGGGCTAGAAGTTGGATTCAGGATTGTTCTGGAAATCCCACGTCGCCCATCTAACTGCTAAATTGTGTAGTGCGTGCTATTCATTAAAAGTGGTCGGTCGCAATGACAATACTGATGCTGTCCAGGCGTACTACGCAAATGCGTATTTTCATCTTAGGTACAGTGTGATCTGGAGGAATTCGGTAGACATTGAGAGGAATTTTGTACTGCAGAAAGCCTGTGTACTTACAATTTCTGGTATGAATAGAGGTGATTCGTGTAGGGAAATTTTTAAAAACTAACTAACTAACGCTTCCTGCAATTTTTGTCTTGGAATGCGCACTGTTTGTTATATGTAATTGCAGAGATGTGTCTAAGCGTTATGAACTTATACACAATCATAACACCCGAGGTACCGCTCATGGTCCCAGCAACTCACTTAAGTTAAATTCAAAAGACTGCCTTACATCAGTGCATAAAGATTTATAATCACATACCATTATTATTAAATATAAGTAAATGGAATGCTTTTAAATTCTCGGAAGCTAAACGAGGACTATTCGATTTTTTACATTTTTATGAGGCAATTTTTCATGTGGTTTCGTCCAACCCAACAAATAAAACAAGAAGAAAACGCAATTGCTATCTTCTTTGAGGCACTAAAATCTCCAGTAAATTTAGTGACTAAATACCAAAATTCTAAAATGACTCTATTGACATTGAGACGAAACAATAGTGACTCTTTTTATATAAACGAGTAAATAACGTTTTACATCTAATTTGCAAAAAATGTAAATACAGAAATTTATATCCTTTATTATATATGTAAAGCTACGGCGGTTAAAATAAATTCAAATCGAAATGTATACAGAACAACGAAAGAGTTGGGCAACAAAATACTGATGAATAGATTTATAATTCTGAAATTATAAGGGGATAAATGGTATTCTGGATTTATTAGAGAACATATGTATTAACTTTATCGTCATTACTAAAGAAATACCCTATAAAACTGTAGTGGTATAACCTGTGCTTATGTTTCTACATTTTATGTTTAGCCCCGATAAATTGAAAACAAAACGAAGTAGTAGACACTGCTAAGAGAGTTTTGGCTGAGATGGATGCAATCTGAATATTTCGTCTGGTTATGTGTTCCCACAAGAGTTTTAACTTGCTTCATCCCATATAGTATTTGCATAAGAAAATTGAATCATTTTATTATTTTAAAATTCAAAACCACCAAGAATAAGTTCAACACGTAGTTGAATTCAGAAAAGAAACCGCGTTTTGTTTAAGCGGTTCATAAACATAACGCCCGACAGTGTCCAGTTAATTACATATGTATATTAGCTCTAAATGGAAGAAAGTCACAACTAGTCATCAGCTATATTTACAACAGTATGGCGTATCTACCCACTATGATAAAAACGCTAGACAATACCAAATAAGCAGCAGGAAGATACATATATTTCGCCCTGTAGTACTTGACATAGTTTGTTATATAATATGAAAAATGTATTGACTTGTACGCATTCCGCATACATATCTAAAAGTTTTTATGTGCGTAGTTCTGCTGTTTTCTCAGTAGGCAGTAACAATGAATAATACTGGGAAATATTGCCCTTTAACTGCCGAAAATACTTCGTCTATAAAGCATAAAGTAGAAAGAAACCGTTCGGAGAAGCGCAACTAAAACTGTACCATAATTAAAGTATAAATAGCGTGGTAATAAAGTTTGTTGTGTTTAGATTACATCGCTTCATGTACAGTTCAGATTAATAAGAATTGATACTACCAGGAAATACGAGAGGATGTAACTTTTCCATTCTTTTTAATTGAATCTATAAATTAATATGTACATTTTTCAATTGACATTATATGATAAGTAGTTCCATTAAAAGTTTAACAAAACGAATTATTCCACATGTTAGTAGCAAAGCAAATTCCTAGATATAGAATAAAATAAAATAGAATATCTTTATTTTGCTTAAATATCGAACGTTATACAGAAGGGTTTGGGGCTTATAACAATATACATATATGTATTATATTATATACATATATTAACAATATGTATTTTAAGATGATATTATAAAAAGAAAGAAACCAAATTAAAGAATAAAACAATAATAATATGTTTAATGAGATACTTAACATTAATGAACTATTCATTATAATAAATGACCGTATGGAGAATATCATCATTGTAGTAATAGAGGCGGTTCATCCGCTGTTGATCAGCTATTATCAGCAGTGAGACGACTCCATAGTTGGTGTTTCTCATCTAGGCGATAAATAATGTTCACGTAGATGCCTGTAAATAGGGCACTTTAGTAGAAGATGTAGTGTCCTTCATTCATGGTGTTGCAGATGGTGCAAGAAGTCTAGGTGTTTATTTTGTAAGAGTTGTTATTGTGACACCATCTAAGTTTATTTTTGTTAGCAACTCGAGTTTGGCTAATTAACCAAATTTTCTTTATAGTTGTTTTAAATTTAATGAAATCTTTTTTGCTTATGTGTCGATATAAAAGTGCAAATTCCGACTTATGTATTAGTTGCTGCTTTAGTGTCTGTACTTATTAGGTGGTTAATAAGTTATTGTCAATCAATAATCATTTTTGTTAGTAATCTTGCTTGGGGCAAAGGAGAWAGCTGAAACTTTAAGACAAGAAATAATCAAAAATACACACGAAAGTGGAAATTAAAAACAAAAATGATACGGTGTTTCTGACCGGCATTGATGGTGATGTAGGTAAAGACGAGATAGTACAAGCAATTAAAAATAGTATAGGAGGTGCAATGCAGCTTCAGGACATTGAAATAGTGTCAATAAGGCCAACACAATATGGCGGACAAAATTCCACAGTATTGCTTAATAAACAGTGGGCAAATGAATTGTGTAAACGAGGTACCATTAGAATAGGGTGGACGCCGCGTCATGTAAGGCAGAGAATAAACATCACCCGATGCTACAGGTGCTTGGAATTTGGGCACCATAAATGGGAATGTAAGGGGAAGGATAACACGGCGACGTGTTTAAAGTGTGAGAATAGTGATCATCGGGCTAAGGAGTGCACAGGAGAGAGTTACTGCCTCATCTGCAGAAAAAATGGGCATCGGGCAGACCGAACCAGGTGTCCATACTACAGAAAACTAATACACGAAAAAACCAAGGAACTAGCTAATGAAAAAGGGAGAAGAAAAGATAGCACCAAGACCAACTCAGAGAAAAGACAGGCTAGGCTAAGGTCAAACTCAGGTGTAGAGGCCGCGCGTAGAAGCGCCCATGAAAATACTCCAAATTAACGTAGGTAGGACGTACGCATTGCATGATATGGCATATGCAACAGCCAAGCAGCACGACATTGACATACTGTTCGTGTGCGAACCAAATAAGAAACGAGTAAAAGATACAAATTGGATTAAAGATACCAGAACGGATGTGGCTGCGTTGATACTGACCAAAAATGTCGAGGTAATTGGACACAGCGCCGGGGATGGACATCTTGTCCTTGAACTGGAGATCTGTGATATTGTGTGCTGCTACGTGTCACCTAACATCGAGATGCGCCAATATGAGTTGAAGGTAGTCAACATAATGAACCGAATAGGCAGAAGACAAACCATTGTGCTAGGTGATATAAACGCGAAATCCCCCAGTGGGGAGCATCGGGAACGGACAAGAAAGGAGCGTACTGGTTGCAATTGATCCACGCTTTGGATATGGTGGTACTAAACACGGGTCGGGAGCCCACCTTTGTTAGAGGTCAGACCAAGTCGTATATTGAAGTGACTCTGTCGACAAACCTGATTGCCCAGCAAATAATTGACTGGAAAGTGTTGGACCAAGACTCTCTAACTGAACATAATTATATCTTTTTCGAAATTAGAGGAGCAAAGAGAGAGAGAGGTCGGTGGGGAAAGGAGAAAACCAATAACAGTAGTAGACTGGGATAGATTAAGGCGCAGTATCAGGACAATGGTGGAAGAGACAGAAGCAAAGGAGCATGATCAATACACATGGCTGATCCAGGCGGCACATAGGAAGAGCACTCGAAAGCAATGTTACACCACCAGCACTCCATATTGGTGGAATGAAAATATAGACAAAAAACGGAAACAGTGTAATAAGCTCAGAAGAAATCAAACGAGAGCAGTAAGATCACAGGGTGAAAACAGGCAAGCGGCGAACGATGCCAGAGAGGCTCATAAAGCATGTAAGAGGGACCTTGTAAAAACCATACGGGACACCAAATGGAAATGCTGGAAGGAACTGCGCGCGGAACTGGATACAAATATCTGGGGCAATACGTACAGCATTGTCACCAAAACATTTGGTATGCTGGCCCCCTACGACCTTAGTATTGAGAAGAGAAGGAAAGTACTGGGTGTCCTTTTCCCACCATCTTTAGAGAAGTTAGGATTGGCAGCCACGGCTAAAAATGTCCTCTCCCCTTCCCCCGCTTTATGGCTGATGAACTAGAGTGTGCGACAGTTAGTATGAAACCTGGTAAAGCTCCTGAGTTGGATAAGCTACCACCAGAAGCGATAAGAGAAGTAGCCAGTTCTGCACCAAATTTCCTTCTGCGACTTATGAACAGTTTAATCGTAAGACAGGAGTTTTCTGATAGTTGGAAGGTGGCTAGGGTCGCTCTAATTCATAAAAGTGGAAAGCCCCCGGAGCTGGCGAGCTCTTATAGACCCATCTGTATGCTGAACACATAGAGTAAACTTTTTGATGCGCTTGTTAGAAATAGACTGCATAAAGAACTGGCCAAGAAAGGAGGACTGCAGGAGACCCTCGTTCCTACAATGATGGAAAGCAGACTCAAGTGGAGATCTGTACATACTATGATAAGGGATATCATGACCCGAAAGGAAACGGAGTAGTACGGAACAGTACATTGCACAGTACTGAACTCCCACGCGTTGTCCATAAAGGATTTCCTCCTGGGTAAAAAAAAATCTTGTTTGACTTGTGTTCCATATATTTATTTCACCAAGCGCCACACAAATCTTATTTAATTTGGAGTACCAATTTATACGGCTTTTGTTGTTAGGGGATTGATCGAGTTGTACTAGAGCCGTAAAGCATTGTTTGGGGAGTCGGTCAGCGTGCATTTCGAGATCATTTTGCCACCAATTGCTCTACTCTTAAGTACTACCACCTTAATATAAATTTGTGCTGTTTCTGTCGTACAATATACCCTGTTGTATTACTTGTCCAACTTTCCGAGCTAGAAGATACTAGAGTATCAGCACAACAACTTTTCGTAATGGAAAAGGTGAAAGTAATAGATAGATAGAATAGAATTTCGATATTGTTACAGTTGGCCAATTGTTCGATTCATCTTATCCAGTGTTAGGGATCAGATTAATCGAATAATTGGTCAATAGCTGCTATATCCAATAACTAAATTTGTTCCATCTGTCGAATCTACTTTATAAATAATTTTTTATTCCAAAAAATTTTCAAATTAATATATGTAGTTCCAACACTGTACAAATGTGTACATACGCCTATGGAGCTTTTTCCAATTGTATAATTTTTTGGTCAACTAAAAAGAAGTTGTTGTTGGATAATATGGTGCCGCTTGATAACTAATGTGCGATGTGTGCTACTGTTAACCTTCCAAGTAGTCGAGAAATTGCTTTGACATCGGAAGAATGTGAGTTGCATAATAATCTGAAAGAAATTATGAGTACTACGGAATCAACATGATTTCCTTCGCGTGTGTTTAGATAACAAAGAATTAGCAGAATCGCATGAAGTGCAATTTACTGAGGAACTAGCTGAGTTTTGATGGTAAAGCAATCTACGAATACCTTTAGTCCTGGAGGTCCGCTATCATAGTTTATACCCGTTAATGTGTATTTTTTCTAATAATTATGAACACTAAACTGTTTATTATTTCCACCATAATTTAAATACAGAAAGTAGCAAAGTTGAAAGTATTTTCTTCGGTGTTTACATAATCTCTCCTTTGTGAGTTAAATATGCGACAAGGACAAATAAAATTATTCTTATATTGGAGGTAATTATGCAGCAGTAATTCTCTTTATTATATATATTAACGATTTACCTACTAGCATTCCACACCTTAAAGCGTGCCTGTATGCTGATGATGCATCGTTTCTGGTAAATCTGGATGAATCTCAAAATACAAAGAAAGCGTTGAAATCATGGTGTGATGCAAATAAACTTAAATTGAATGAAAAAAAGACACAAACGCTCACCTTTTCCGCAGGAAACGCTGAATCATCTGCCACGTTCCTCGGACTACAAATAGATACTAACCTAAAGTGGGAAAATCATGTAACACTACTGAATAGCAGACTAAGTTCTGGAATTTATACTATTCGTAGGATAAAATACATCGCCGCACACAGGGCGGTAAAGTTGGCATACTATTCAAATTTCCATTCTGTTGCTTCCTATGGAATCCTCGTGTGGGGTACATCGCATGGAGCCGAAGTGTGTTGATACTCCAAAAAAAAGCCATAAGAGTGTTGTGTGGGCTTGAATTTGGCGCAAGCTGTCGGACAGCATTTATTCATGAACGTATACTTACCACTGTAAACGTGTATGTACCTACTCTCCTATGTTCGGTTCGTTCACAAAAACGTTTTAAATCCAACTCTCAGTTCCACATGTACGAAACAAGAAATAAGAACGCATTAACCATGAACTATCATAGGCTTAAGTTAACACAACAATCGGTCCATTATTGGGGTCCTAAGCTGTATAATAAGTTTCCGGATAACATAAAGTGCATGAACAATAACTGTTTTCCGAGAACTGTAAAAAAAATTCTTTAGGACAATTTGTTTTATAACTTTAATGAATACCTATCTCAGTCTTTTTAAACAGGATCATGCTATCACTCGTTCTGTTGACGTAATAAGATGGATATCTGTCATATGTGCATATATTGTTATATATGTATGTGTTTGTAATAAGTTTTGTTGGACGCTGTGTAACTTGTACATGAGTTTTTTATTTTGTGTTTTTATTATCTCTATGACGTGCACACATACACATATGTATATTGTTGTTGCTGTTGACTAATAAAGATCACTATCAATATCACTAATTGAAGGAATCAAGTCCGATAACATTATATAAATGCAGCGACAAAGCGGAAGACCAGTATTAAGTTTATTTGCCTATGCTGTGAATTACGCTTTCTTGACAATTGCTGTTTTTGCTATAAACTCCTCAATTTCACAAACAATTTGAACTTCGCGTTTTCTAAGACGCCTCCAGAGGATCTTACAGGTTTGCAACTATACTGATTAGGGAATCAAAACAATCTGTTTATTTTAGATATTCTTTCAACTTTGAAATTAATTAAAATTACGTTTTTCAAAATTTATTCAGTGGAGAAAACTGATATTTAATTCCTGTCAAATAAATTCACAAAAGAGATAATGCAAATACTTAAGCAGTACTTAAGTTTGGTGAGGTAACAGGACCAACGTAATTATAACAGCGTATATTTGGCATTTCCGTAATTTGAGATAATCTTTGAAATAATTGAAGTCATAGAAAAATATGCATGTAATTAAACTTAATTAAAACTTAAAACGAAAGAAGAGATCATTCACTGGCGTAAAAATTGTGGCGATTGTGAAATTTCTAGATGTTTGGTGTCTATGGATTTTTTTTAGGTACTTTTCCGATATAATTTTTTTATGAACTACCAACTGGGTAAATTCGCATCGGGGATATCATATCATTGCCGCGCTTAAATACCCATACTATAAGAAGTTGATACATATGTATATGGCATACGGAAGTAAAAAAAAATATTTTGACATATTGACTTTTTTACTACTATTCTATAATTCTAAGTAATATACCAAACGCTAAATAATTTACTTTATATAATCACTTCAAATGTATTATATTCTGAATACTTGCTTTCTAGTTAGTATGTATCTTTTCGATTTACAGCAATATAAACTTCATCAATCTACACACTAATACAGTGGTAGATGTGCGCAATTTGGAACGAAATGCGCAGATAATAAAAAAAGGAAACGTATCCTTTTAAGAGGAAGCAATAGAAAAGCATTTATTCTCTTAGCACAAGAAGTATACGTATTCCACAAATTTATGTGTTAGGAAATAAATCGTTCCCAAACAGATTCTTTTAACTACCACGACTGCTTTTAATTAATTAAATAATATAAATAGGCCAATAGTTAATACAAGAAAAAATTGTACTAAGCGCATATTTTATATCTTGTGCATTATATTTTTATTTGTACTGTATATATTTTATTAACCATGACACGGTCAACACCCAGAAACCCTCATTATAGCATACAAAAATACACAAATCTAATACATCTCAATAGCGAAATTACTATTATTCAATGCGAAAACACAAGCTTGTAATGGAAGAATTGTGTTAATAAATTTGTCACATTCTTACATTTCTTTGTGAACATGTAATTACAGGATACTTTACAATATTTGCCCTCGAATACATCGAAGAGCCTAACTTTCACTTCGTCCTTGTTTCAATCCATAATGGCACATAATGGTGAATGTGCATGTGTGTTTTGATCCATAGCTTAAGCTACATTTTCTCTACTTTACTTGAATTAGTTTTCAACATCTAGAAGCAGTTAGCAACAAGCAGAGCAAGTGTTTCCGTCGATATATAAAAGAGATTGTGAGGAGATATCAGGGATCCTGAAACATTAACATTGAAGCATTAACCTACTGATAACAATAAGAGAATGAAAAAAAAGTCAAAATTTTAGAGAATCTTAATTTACAGTGATTTTATTGCATAACTATTTATATTACATTTTTTTGCGCATTACCTTACTTTGCATTCATAAAAGAAAATATATAGCGTAAAGTTGATTGCTTGTTACAAATAGGAAGATAAAATTTTCATAGCTCGTAAATGTTAAATATAAATTATGCATTCTCGTAAAACGTCCAATGCATTACGGATTTCCTTATTAAGGTGCAGTCAGAACCTCCAAATTAGTAATTATACTTAGTGAGTATAATTAGTCCGTAACGAAACTAAAAACTCGTCATTCAGAACCTCTCAAATTAAGCCGTTCAATTACAAACACGACGAACTGCCCTCTATGGGGAGTTGGTAGAAAATTGGTATTTTAAAGATTTAGTCACCGTCCTGTCAGTGCGGTTTCATATCTAGATTGTACGTTGTTTACCACGTGTTTACTTATTTACAACTTACAAAGTATCTTAACTTCAAAACTACTTTTGTAAAAGAATGGATGAACCCACCATCTTCGTATTTTGATTCTTCTGGAAAAATAATATGCTCCCAAAGCTAATGACAGAAGACCTAATTTTCTTCGTGTTATCTTCATGTTGTTTTAAAGCGTTGTGCTAGCTCAAACTTTGAATATTCAAAATAACCTAACTTTTGTAATGTGTATATGTCAAGAGGTAAACAATACATTTACTCATCAGTCTGCGCACGCGCGCGTACTAATTTACGGTAAATTAGTAGCAAAAGTTTGGAGTTTGCAAACATCTGACGTTAATTGAAAAGTAAACCTACTAATTTGGAGGTTGTGAACGATCCAATGTAAAAGCATTTAGCCAAAATTTGGCGTTAAGTTCAACTACTAATTATAATTACTAATTTGGAGGTTCTGACTGCACCTTTAATCGGCCATTTGATTTCTTCTTCGTCATCATCACCCTCGTCTACTCCCGTGATTGTTGCGCAAATGTCTTCTTCAGTGTTGGGTTGTGAAACTTCAAGTCCACTGTCGATATTTAACCAATTGTCAGATTGTTCTTGGCCTAAATCATATAGTTGCAAATATTCTTCAAAACGGTGGCTATCTTCATTTTCATCGCTTGAACTGTTTCCGTGCCGAAAACAATTTTTTATCGTTTTTACTCAAACTTTTTCCCACGACTGGTGCTGCGCTTCCAGGCTTTCTAAAACTTTAGTCCGCATCTCGTGATGATAATAATATGCCTTGAATGTTCTTATTATACCTTGGTCACAAGGTTGAATCAACGAAGTACCTAGTGTTCGGGGAAAGAAAGACTAATTTGATATTTTTCAGTGTTAAATTTACAAAATGAGCGGTAAAATTGTCAACTAACAAGACAATGTCTCGTGTTAATTTTTAATCCCAACTTGCCACCCATGCACCGAAGATTGACGACGTGACCCATGCAGTTTTATTGGCTTCGTATTGTACTGGTAAAGCGTTCACGCCATTAAAGCTTCGTGGACTTACTTTTTCTAATGACCAACAATTTTTTTTTCTGCCAAATTTATGGGGCAAAGAACAGTTAATCTCTCTTTGGTAGTTTTACAACATCGTGTGGACTCATAAAGTAAATTCCGGTCTCGTCGGCGTCGTAAATTTGTGATGGATCATATTTTTCAATAATCTTTGGTCATTCGTTTGCAATCCAAGCCAAGTCCTTTCCCATTATTTGAGCCAATGCTTCTGCCTTTTGTTTCGAACTTTGGTAAACCAACCTTTCAGAGCAGCTTCAACTTGTAGTTCTTTTCCCGTTTGACGTCTCTTCTTTTCAACGTTAGCATTGCTAGTTAGAACATGTTTGATATCATCTCGCGATTTCAAAATTTTACACAATAGTGGTTGTGAGATTTTCAATTATGCGACGGCATTTCTTTGCCCCATTTTTGGCAGTTTATCGTACTTTTCGATAATTTCCATCTTCTCTGTAAGCGTAAAATCGTTTCTTTTTTCGTCGACATCGTAAGAAGCACAAAAATAAACTAAATTTAAATTATGCACAAAGCAAAGCGTACATTTAGCAAAACATCAATAAAAGAGGGAGTATACAAGAATGAGATTATACGGGTTCTATTACGTATACCGTGTGAACAACTGCGAGCAGTCGACACCTAACCTGTGTACGCTACATTCTACTGTTCGATTGTATTGGGAAAATAGCTTGCTGAGTTTTAGTTCAGTGGTTCACTAGATTTTTTATCGAGCGGGCAATCTATTTAACTAATAACTACCTCTAGTTATTTCCGCAGAATTTCCACTGTAAAATTATTTTACCATAAATAGTTTCCGCTCCCTCTGTGTATAGTATTCCATTTTTAAAACGACCCTTACCACTCAGAACGCACTTTATTGGGAGATGTAGGAAGAGATGAGCGCTAGGACGCATGAATTCAACTAAAATACTCATACTAGTATGCGACAACAGTTGTGTGCCTACCTCACTTGCAGTCTGCATAGATAGGCTTTCTTGTTCACGATCGTCCTCTCGATAGGGAATGTAATCGCTGAACTAAGATGCACCATTTATTTTTGCCAATACAATTGCACAGTAGAATATAGCGTACACAGGTTAGGTATCGACCGCACACGGTATATACAGACATATCAAATGTTCACTGATACAATATCATCGATGCAATATACACTACGTATTAAAAGAACTCCTGTCTATCTTAGAAAAAAATGGTGATTTTGTTCGAACTTTTTACAGATTTTTGGTTCTAAACTAATTAAAGCGGTCGATTCCTAGACAAAAAAGATAATAGCCGATTGATCGGTGATCACATCAAGCGGATTTCACTGTATATTCAGCTTATATCATCATCATCGACCCTTAAAATCCGTCGGATTATGGCTAACATACAAATCCGTTAAATTTTGGGGTGGATTAATCCGCGATTTCTACACTTTATATCTACTACTTTCTGTTATCTGTTTTTGCCAATTCTGTTATTTTTTTCAATTTTTTCTGTCCCGGCACTTCCTTGGCCTGACCCTTTTTCTAGGCCAACGTGGAACCCATTGTGTGATCCTTCTTACCATTTCCGTTGGTCCTCTCCTCATTATGTGTCCAGCCCATTTCAGTCTCACTGCCTTTATTTCTTTATTTTGCTTTGTTCTCTTTACTCTTTCTTTTGTTGTGCCTGGGTCTAAATATTATTCTTAGTATTTTTCGTTCAATTATTTTCAAGTCTTCCTCTTCCCTTTTGTTCAACACTGCTGTTTCCAGAGCGTACCTAATGACAGGTGTTATTATAGTTTTATATATTTTGATTTTGATTGATACTGATGTTTTTGCTTTTCAATAACATTTTATTTCTACCCACTGCTTGGTAACCCTTTTGGATTCTTTCTTTTATTGTATGTTTATATGTTTGACCTAAGTTGTAACCTTCTCAAATTTATACGACTGTGTTCTTAGGTGGTTCATATTTCCTTCTATTTCATTTCCAATTTTCATATTTTTTGTCTTTTTTTCATTAATTTCTAATCCGTATTTCCCTTCTAATCTATTAATTGCGCTTATTAACTCTTTTTGGCTCTTTCCTATTATCGCATCATCGTACGTATGCTACTATTTGTTTCATCTGCAATGATATTTTTATTCTGTAGTTTGGTCTTTCTGATGATACCTTCTAAAGTTAAATTAAATAGCGTTGGAGAACCTTGTTTCACTCCTTTGTTTATGTTTTTTTTTCCGTTGTTGTTCCTTGAACTCTTGGACTTTTACTTCTATGTTTGTGATTTCTAGTAGCGCTTCTATTAATTTGATAAATTTTTAATGAGTCGAATGCTCTATTAAAATTTATGAATATTATATGTATTTCTCTAGTACGTTCCCGTGTTTTCACTTGATCCAACGTGTGAATTGCATTTATAGTTGATCTTCCCGGTATAAATCCTCTCAATACACTTTCGGCATATAATTTTAATTTTTTATTTATGATGTTTGCTAAAATTTTTATGTTATATTCAACAGCGTTATCGGTCTGTAGTTCTCACATTTCTTCACGATTTATACTTATTTATTTATAACTTAAGTTTTTAATAATCTGTATTGAGATATATATTTGTAGTGCCTTTTATGAATTGTGTTTGCGTTTTACACAAATTTTTACGTAGGTACTGGGAAACAAAACACCATTCGTTTTGAAATCACTCCTAATTTACGGGAAATGTGAAAAATCGGTGAGTGAACTAATTAAGACCTTCCATTTTATATCGAACACTGTGATGATATTTCAAAAAGAAACCTATTGTTTAATACACCCAGTAACACAGTTGTTTATTTTATTTTTGTAATCAAAAATAGCGTTCGCACAAGTTAACCAGACGATAAAAAGTATTCACGAGGCATCGAGAATCCTCAATGTAGATTAAGGCCATTAGAAACAAATATTTGGCAAAGTTAACTGTAATGATTGTAATCAAAAATGATGATAGTTCGGCCAATATTGCGCTGTATGATGCCTTATTTTCTCATTTAGTCGTGTTTGTGAAATAGAGTGAATGCCCTCAATCAGATATTCTTGCGAGTTTAAAAACTTAAGAAAAGAAGAGGTTACTTAACGGTTTGGTTCCACTTAATTTATTATTTATCTTCTTCTTAGTAAACATTTGTTCATATTTTAAACTTCGAATAGAGCATTGCGACGTATTTAGCAAAGATTATGTATATTTGGGAAACAGTCAGCTGGTTTTCATATAGAGTAGATGCTATAATAGGATAACAGTAACTCACTTTGATTATTGTCAACGCATATCAACAGCTATGCTGTCATTATCAAAGCGATAATGAAACTACGTATATTTTATAATTTTTCACGTCCAATATAATTAAATCGTAAAGAGCATTAAGCCCACTCAGTCAGTTCGGTGGCTTTCGTGTTGACTGATTTGTTGATTGTTTTGTTTTGTGAGAAAAATAGTAGCTTTAATGTTTCGTGTATTAGCTAGCATCCTAATTAAACTGGCGAGCTTAGCGATGACTATTGTTCTGTTTAATTATAAACTTTACAGAGTTTACACAAAAACTATCTGGCAGTCTACTAACAAACTGTGAAAAACAATTGATGGTCGTATCGTGTTATTATAACGTACTTTGTCTCAGCGTACGCGGAAGTTCGTTAACACCAAATCCTTCCTAACAAAACTTTTCAGTATTTTTCTCCACAAAATGCACAATGAGGAAACAGAGTAAAACGAAACTAAATTTTAAAGAAGCAGGAAATGATACTAAAGGGAGTTACAGTTCTACAAACTAAATGATTTACAAAGATGAAGTAAAACTTCGTGGTAGCTACTGTGCGCATTAATATAGTTAGTCGTAACTTGTTCGGAAATTAAATACTAATGGAAATTCAAAACGTTATTAACTCTCAAAAGAAATAAATTCTAACTTTCTCCTAGTATTGGTACGCCCAAAGAAAAAAGCGGTCGGACAGTTTCTTTGAGTGTACACTCATGGAAAGTAAAGATTGGACACTTTCAATACGTTGATATACGAAAACTGTCCAGTCTTTACTTTCCACGAGTGTACGTCTAGTTTAAAACTAGAAAGTGTGTGTTGTACTTACATATGTACAGTGGGTTGATTTAGAATCGACTCAAACTGCCATAAAACTCGATAAAAGTATGCTTTACAGCGATATCCGAATGCGAAGCAGTAATGATATGGTATTATTAGAATCAGCTAAGTTAGGAGGAATACATTATTTGTGTTTATGTATTATTAATGGGTGTTGGCATACAGATGTTAAAAGTATCTGAAAAAGAATATATTTCTGTAGCTATTTTAAATGTATGCGTACCAGTTCATAATCAAACCGCTTTATTACTACAAACATCCAGCAAAAGTTTTTGTGTGCGCCGTTAGGTCCATGTCGCTTGTCGGGTGAGTCGGTTCTAAATCAACCCAGTGTACATGCATATGTATGTATGTATATCATTAACAAAAAATGAATCTTTGAAACGTTTTGAAATAATATTTACATAGTTTTAGTATATGCATGCACAACGTGGAAACATGTGAGGTACAGTTTTCAAAGTATTGACTTTTCTAGAAGAATTTCCTCTATTGTCAATCACATACATATATCCCCCTACAAAGGACACATACGTTTTTGTCTCCTTTAGATAAAAAGCACGCAGGCGGCTAGCTAGCGCGTTCTTCAAGCACCTTTTATGTGGGCCTGGATTGAAGAAAACTTCATTTTTATTTTCTTGGTTTGCTGATGTTTGCACATAAATGTACGTATGCACTTTTTTGCCAAAAATGTTGGGTGATGTTCATAACTATTACAACAGCAGGTGGTGTGAATAAAAAAGTAATAAAATACATACATATATATAATATATACAGTATGATGCTGTGGCTTTTAAAAGGGGTTATAGTAGAAACGAACATGGCTACACTGTACATACGTATGCATGTAGGCATTCCAGATTAGTCTTGTTATGCTGCCTACGCGATAAGTTATTCCTCTGCATCGTAGGTGGTACACTACCGCTTTATTTCTCTAGGTAATTATAATCGTTGGTCTTTGCCATTGAGAAATATTTTAGTAACTTGTACTTATAATTTCTTTGTCGATATCGACATCTAATCTTGCTAAGGTTCACTGAGAGGGGCAGTTCAGATTTCTAAATGGCACATTTGAAACAGTTTTGCATTTTTGATTCTAGAGAATGTCATGGTAATCAAAAATTTGAGTTTTTTTTTCTCTAGTCAAATATTTATTTGAGAAACCTTGAATTACTGTAGGTATGCAAAATTGTTTAACTCTTAGAGTGATACCGAACACTACAAAAAATACCCATAATACATAAATAAGCATAATAATAATAATTCATGCCTTCATATTCCCCAATAGCGCCAGTTACAGTGGGCATCGGCTGACCATGACATATTATAACGTCTGTGGCTGTAGACCGACTTAAGATGCTGCCTTTCTGCATTTGCTGTGGAATTTGGGAAGTTACAGAAAACCAAACTTAGACAGAACATACCGATCGTCGGACCCAGTACCCAGCACTGCGTTACAAGCCGGTAAGTAAACTAAATAAAATTAGCTGCAGTGGTAAAGCGGTTACTCGGCTAGGCAACAGATTGCTGGAGTCCCCAATTTAATTCTCTAAGGAGACGGCATCATTCTTCTCAGAATATCGTATTCTGATTGATCCACATTCGTTGTTCGGAGCAAATTTTTAAACAGTCCAACATTATACAGGACGAGATGCTCTAACAATGTAATTGAATACATACTAAACGTTTTTCTGATCAACCTGATAGCTTGTGCAGAAAGTTTATAAAGGCTGATATTGGTGTCTTCTAATTATTGCTGTTTACCTTATTTCTTCTTCGCTTCAATAATCAAATAAAACGATACATTCTGTGATAAAATCTAAATAAGTGTAAAATGTTACAATATTCCAATATTTAACGCAGTTTATACCCACCCTTCTAGAAGCCGTGAAAGAAAATAACTAAAAAAAGAAAAAGAACCATTTTCCTACGCAATATACCAGTGTCCAGCAAAATGAACTACCTAATTTAAACAGCTTCTAAAGATTTGTTGACTTTGACACTAAAGCAAATTAATACCTACATATTTTATCCTAAAAAATTTGTATGATTTAAATATACTGTTTCGTAAATAGCCGCCATTATTTTTAAATCTTTCTTCTAATTGTCAAGAAAATTTTTACGTAACATTTTGGAGAACATGACGTTGGAGAGCATTAATTTTACTTCTTATGTTTATTTTCAATTCTCTTAAAGTTCTGGGTTTATTCACAAACATTTTGACGTTTAAGTGCCCCCAAAGCAAACGATCTGGAACTGAAAAATCTGGGGATTTTGCTGGCCATGAAATCGTACCATTTCTGGAAATGAGTCTGTTTGGGAGGAATTTGTTTAAAATGTCCATGCCTATTCTCGCCTCATGACTTGTTTCCCGTCTTGCTGAAACCAATAATGTCCCATTCCTTCTTCAATTTGTGGTAAAGAGAATGTAGCATTTGTTCATACCACGCAGTACCTACTAATTGTTACCGTTTGACCATTTTTTCAAAATAGGAAGACCCGATTATTCTGGACGATGAAATGGTACAGTTACTTTAGATCAATGTAAAGATCACTGATGAATTTCATGTGTATTTCCTTGTGCTCCGTAACGGCAATTTCGCTTATTTACATTGCCGTCGATGTAAAAACGTGCTTAGTCACTTATGAAGAGGTTATTTTCGATACCTCGGTGACTATCAGGAATTAGACGACAAAATGCATGTCTGTTAATCTTAACTTGATCATTTAATTTCTTAGTGATTGCGATCTTATATGGATGAAAACTCATGCTTTTTAGCATTATTCTCGTACTTCGATCCATTAAACCAAGAACCGTTTAACAGTCAATCTTTTTGGACTAGCAAGAATTGCATTTCTTACCTTTTCTTCGTTACGTTTATTGTAGACTGATCTTGATCTGCCAGTTGTTTTTTTTATCTGATATACATAGGTCTCAGTTCCTTTCATTTATTGCACCAACCCAAGATAGGCTTAAGCTGAAAGCAGCGACGGAAACATTTCTGAACAATGATCACTGAGTCACATTGGATACTTTTTTCAACTCAAAAGATACGATGTCGTGTACACCACCGCTTCATTTCGACGGCTGCCAACAATTCTAACAAAATTTACAAAGCCTGCTGTTCTTTTTAAATGCACTTTTATTCAAACTAACCAATTTGTTTTTGTATTATTAGTGAACTAAAATGGGTAATACATTTTTTCGGATTCTGTACATATCAGATTCTCCGTAACTAAAACTTTAAAATACCAGTATTATTCATAAACAGTGAGTATGTATTCTAGAGACTTATATTTTGTTGTCTTGTGTCAATATTCGATAGGTGAGGTAACCTTGCTGCAACTGTTTTTATTCAAGTACAATACAAAACTTTCTTATCTCCTCTTACTATAGGTATAATATTGATATATAGAATATATCGAAATTTGATTTAAGGCAAGATAAATAAGGATGCACGTCACTTATGACGTGTTATGACGTCATATTACCAACACTAAAATACGAACTTGCTATTGTTTAGAATACATATGAATTGTGTTCTATAATTAAAATTTGAAGGCGTAAATGATTGAGATTACTTTACTTTGGCACAAATTATCACTTACAGTAATTAAACTCTCTCAACTATTGGTATTAAAGTATCCCGTTGCCGCTTTGCTACTAATATCACATTTGTCAACAGCGCAGTGTTTGACGTCATTTCCGATCAGTTACGTGCATCCATGGTTATCTTGCCTCGACATAGGTACATATATTGAAATTCCAGAAAAACAAAACAGAATAATGTGGAAATGGACAATAGTAAACAAAAGGTAAGGGCAATAAAATGGGATATGTACATACATCATCGTAATGTATTCCTGTTGAATAATCAGAAAGAAAGTTATTTACCAAAGTATCAAAATCAAAATATGAACGTTCTAACAGCGGCAAATTTATCTGCATCATTTCTTATTGAGTTGAGTAAAAGTCGAATTTGGGAGCAATAAATCCTTTCTTGGCATGACATTGCCAGATAAAGGATTTAACATTCTGTACCATCGTTTATCTCCAGCTGTTCAAGGTATAAATGGAAATATTTGAATACGTCGCTAGGAATTAACAGCTCCATAAACGTCTGTATTTTGTCATCGAATGAAAATAGATATGTTCATTCTCGTAGTTCATGTCGTAATATTTTATAAGCTAACCAAAAATTCTTTCATCGAGCATTAAAACGAATAATAATAATATTTACGTATGTGTTCAGGACGAAGAAAAACTTGATCCAAAAGCATGTAGGTACCTAAAGCTAATATTACAATAAAAGCAGTTGTTTTAACCTCTAAATATATAGAACAAATTTTACACTTTTCTATATCCCAGTGGAAATAAATCGATACATGATCATGTAAACATCGTAGTATTTTAGTAGTAACAGCTAGTAGAAATTTAGTAATTATGGGAATAAAATTTATGACTTGCTCTGGTGACTCGTTGGGATCTGGTTATCTTTCCGTTGCCTGACACATCCAGTTAAAGCTCCAAGGCCGAAATAATGTCATAAATTCTAGTGTATAAATTTTATCGCTTGCGGCTCGACGTACAAAAAGATCTCCCTCTTGTAGTAGGGAAACTATTAATTGTGATTTATCTGGATTTATATTCCATCCATCGCATCGCCGGAAAAGATTTGTAAATATGTAGGTCACTCATCCAGCACTTATTACGTACATATGTGTAAATTTGATCAAAGCAACAACGCACAAATAGCACTGAATGGCATCAAGTATTTAGTATTTAAACTGTTCTGCAGATATCTAACTTTTTTTCTTACCAGTATCGTGCGAGATATTAAGAAGATGGAATTAAGTAAAAGTAAATCATTTATTTCAGATAATAATTCTGGCTTATTAAGCTGCTATTTTATTACTAGATTCTATAGAAAAATGAATATTTTAACAAGCGTTCTCGCAAGCGTGAAATTGTCTCTTAAAACGCGGTTTTAATGAAAGTATAAATCACAAAAAACTGCACGTAAAACAAAAAAGATTAAATATGTAATATGGTTGTATATTAGCGAAGTTTTTATAAATTATAAACCTGAAAAATAATCTTTAAAAAGTTTATATAATCAGGGTATTTCTCTCTATTTTAATAATAATTACCGTGCAATATTAGATTAGATTTAACTTTAGCCGATACTTGTCGAAAAGCGCTTCAAAAGATCTTGAAAATGTCACGAACACATTGTATAATATAATTGTAAGAAGTAGTATATATGTATCTCACACTCTAAATCTTGGTATCAATTACGATGGACAGTCGGACTAGTGCTTGAATGATACCGAAGGCTTCCACAGTCCGAGTCTCTATGATGAGGGTGTTTACCGTGTCATGGTTAGTAAAATATATACAGTACAAATAAAAATAGAATGCACAAGATATACAATTTTTTACTATATATTTTGTGCACCCCGATGGAATTTTTTTTCTTGTGTACAGAGCCCGTTTCAATAAATCTTTGGATTAGTTGTATTCTATTTGATAATCCATTTCCAGATATCATTTCCACTTCCAGGTCAAATGAAACTCTATTGGCTTAAAAATTCGTTTCATCTGGAACCTATATTCAATTAGGTAGGTTTGCGTTATTTATAATAATTTTAATCACTCAAATTTGTTCTTTTGCCATATTTTACCTTAGTCCTTGCACGGACTTGACATTCACCTGGATGCCACACAGTGATCGAATGTAAAACAGAAGTCAAATACCTGGGAATAACATCAGACAAAAAACTTCTGTGGAACAGGCATATCGAATTGACCATGAATAAGATAACAAGAGCCTTAATAATATGTTGAAGCCAACAGGCAATAGGTGAGGCTTCAGCCCAACTATACATACTGCAAACATCAGTATAGTGGTAACATACGGAGCCACAACCTGGTTTCTACAGATCATACAAGTAACAATTAGGAATACTCGTGGTCAGCTGCAACGGTTGGCATGTATGTATATTACCGGTTACCATTATATGTATATCTAACCGCGGCTTTGGAGGATATTTTAAACCTCACCTCCTACACACAGAGAACTGGACCATTTCTGGCGAGGTTTTCCTCACTTTTCAGTCTACCAAACGACGAAATGGTTAGGAGGTACAGTTTCGTAAAGAACTTTCTTACAAAGCTAAGTAACAAGGGAGAACGGAAAGGAGAACTGTCCACCTACTCCCTAAAGGCAAATATCATTAGATGGTATAGTGTGATGTCATAGTTCCAAAACTGGTAAGGGAAAGAGGCCGGGATATTTGTGTCAAGATCTAAATACTCAGAGCCGGTGGGGCTTTAACCCACCGTCAATGAGAAATTAATTCTATTGGAAAATGTGCGGAACTAAATCTTAAGAGGAACCAGTGGAGGCAAAGCGTTGCAATTTCTTAGTCTCCGACAATAATGGCGTTGATTTCTATCATTATTACACCGAAATTAGTCTGGGAATGCTTAGGGAAACTGAATAACGGAATAGGCACAGAAAACTGAGTTGCTTTATGTTGGGTACCAGGACACACTGGAATCAGTGACAACGAAGAAGCTAATCTACTAGTTAAGAAAACCGCCACAACATCGTTGGTTCAATCGAAACCGTTTTGCAGAATAGGGATGGACACGTATAAAAAAGAATTCTAGGACAGGGAGGAGAAGCTCGTATCAACTCTCTAGAAGAATCATCTTGATCTGAGATCTTCCAGAATATTCATAGGAGATTTCAATAAGTAAAGAGCAAGAACTATGCTTGAACTAAGTGTGGACAAACTATGTGTACTTGTGGGTTTTCCCACAGAGCAGTGACACCTTCACAAGAATAGGTTTGAAACCCAACGGCCACTGCAGATTTTACAAAGTGAAGGACAAAAATCCGGAATAACAGCAAAGCTGTCAGTGATGAGAGAAAAGTACTCCTTGAAACATCACTTCTCTAGAGAAAAGCTCCGAGCTACTGCGATTACCTGTTTTAGTAAACGATAAGCTTTACGTGACGAATCAGTTATGTATGAGCTCGACGTTAAATTAAAATTTGTACATCATTTGCTAGAATTTTAAAGTAACCTGCGGTGTTATGTAAATCAATGAATTTTATTTAACAGTACGTATTTAATTATTAGCGAGATAGACAGTTGATGCCTTTGAATTATTCATATAGTATTTTTACAGCAATACTTAGCTAAAATACATACGTGAAACGTATATTGTTTTAAAAAGTTTTAATCATATTCTATACAATAACCATTTTAAATTGGTTATAATTGAAAGCGTGAATTTAGTTTAAGTTAAATACAAATTAGAATATGCTCTAATTTCAATTTGCAAACCGTACAGTAGCAGGGAGCAAATGATGCTATAAGCTAATCCTTATATTCTCTGATGCTTTACTTAATTAGTAAGATATATTGTTTTTATTACATGTAAAAATGCATGACACACAGCGCAATAAAATATGTCGACCACTCAAGCTATGTATGTACATATAGCAAAAAAAATTTTTAACTAAACAACAATATTTTTGAGACTGTTGTTATTAAAATACTTCCTAAGTTTTATTAGAAGCGTTATACTCTGTTTTTGCTGTATAAACATAGCTTATACTATATGCAGCATGCTCCCTTACGCTATCTAACCAAAACCAACAGAGGGGTTTAACATTGCTATTTCAATTCAACAAAGAAAACAAATTCCGTACAACTTTCAGATTGTAGTGAGAATTTCCGGTAAAGTTTGATTGATATAGGATTATTAATACAAATAACTTATGAATGTAAAGGCATTAAACTCTATATGGAAAATTTCTTATTAATTATTAGGTACAATATAATGCGAAAGATCATAAACCTTTTACTGCAGAGCTTCCAGCAGCCATAATAGAATAGATAGATGTCACAACTAAAACATGCCATGTTCAAACGTCAAAACAATTTAACCCTTAGCTAGTCGCGACGGCGTATAAAGTACGCCAGCTCTGTTAAAATTGGAATAACTTTGGAACACTGCTGCATGCTATCGTGGAACTTTTTCTAACCTCGCATCGATATGTCCTTCAGTAGGATCTTACATCCCGAGAGGATCAAGAGCACCGATTTCTTGAAATAGTTAGTTTTAATACGTTAGTGTTGTGAAAACGACTATTTAGGTAAGTAGAATTTTGACATAAATACAAATATTTTTTCAACCATCATCTTTTGTTTTGAATTTTTATAAACGTATCCATGTGGAGTTATTTCAGGGAGAGAAAGAAAGAGAAAATAAATGTTTCTTCGATGAATAGTGAAGAAATGTACAACCTCTTGGAAGAACCAGCTTCAGAAGAGACTGATGCTATTGGTGAATCTTCAGGATCCGAAGACAAACATATAGAAGACAACGAATATGATTGAAATTGAGGTAGAGGATGTCGATCAAGATACTGACATAGCAGAGCATGGGGAATCGGAAGAGGAGGAGGACCAAGACTTCTATATTGGTCGTTCTAAGAATAAATACACCACTGTCAAGTGTTAAAAATGTAACAACTTTTGCTGTAAAAAACATTGCAAAACTAATGTGCAATGCGAAACGTGTGCAAATCCGGGAAAAGGTGTTGAATCTGAATCTTTTACTTCTTATAATTATCTCAAGGATTCTGAAGAATTTATTTAGTTCTACGATGCTTTTTAAAATATTTGTGAAAATACAATTTATTTTTCATTTTTATAGTATTTTTGTAAGAAATAAACGAAGTTTATAAGCAACTTTAATTTTTTATTCATGGCGTACTGTAGACGCCGCGCGACTACGTAAGTTAAATTCTAAGCGCGACTAACTAAGGGTTAATTAAATTTTAGTAAAATATATGCAATAATCGTTACACGCAAAATTTACAAGGGGTTGCTTAAGGCACGAATTGCCTGAACTAAAAGAAACGTTATATGATTATAAATCTTTGCGCAATGTCACTACGGAGGCCATAAAACGTGAAAAACAGGCATATTCTGAATACAAAACTAGGACTTGTTCGTCAAACAATAAGAATTTATGCAAGTTAATGGGAAATTCTGTGTTTATTAATAAGCATTGATCTGAGATTCCCGCACATTTAAAGAATGTTGATGATATTAATATCTTTTTTCAAAATTCGATTCCATCCTTACAATTAGATGATGTAGCTTACAATGCTTATCTAAATACAAAAATTAACAATCACAGTTTTGAGTTCGAAATTGTAGACGAGAATATAGTTTTTAAGTTTTTAATACAATAAAATCAATTGCAATATATTCTGCCGGTGTGGATGGTCTTAACATTAGCTTTATTCAATTTGCTGTCCACACGTCTTACGATATTTAACTCATCTTATTAACACAGTTTTAAAAACTAATAAATTTCCGGAATGTTGGAAACTGTCCATGGTAATTCGGTTGCCAAAAAGTCAACCAAAAGCGATTATAGTGACCTCCGATCGATTAGTATACTCTCGATTCTATCCAAAGTTGCTGAAAAGGTGATTGAATTTCAATTCAAAAACTACGCAATGATGAATGGAATTCTACCAGTTGTTCAGTGGGGTTTTAGAAAACACTTCAGTTGTACTACTACACTATTAAACATAATCGATATCATTAAGAGTTCTGATGCTGGTAAATTAACAATGTGTTTATTCGATTATTCTAAAGCCTTTGATACCATAGACCACCAGTTAATGTCTGCAATTCTTTACCAGATTGACTTGTGATCGGGAGCTAAGGACTTGTACAGCTACCTGAGCGGCAGGAGTAGATGTGTTGCTGTGGATGGTCGACTATCTTCCTGTCACATGTGGTGTACAGCAGGGATCGGTTCTGGGACCCCTGCTGTATTCTATTTATACTTCTTCATTAATTAACCATTTGCAATTCTGTGATTGTCATTTTTATGCTGATGACACTCAACTCTATTACTCTTTCTTGCCGGATCAACTAGAGGATGCCTGTAGTAAATTAAATTCTGATATACAGCGACTGGTATCTGTATCGAAACAGTATTTACTTCTATTAAATGCCACTAAAACTGTCATTTTGTTTGGTCCAAAGAAATATAGAACTGACTGTCCCTATCGTTCTAGAGTTTCTGTTGTTGTTGATCGTAACAACATCCCACTGAAAAGCAGTGTGAGGTATCTTGGTGTTATCCTTGATGATAAATTAAACTTTACCACATTAATCTGTGTGTTCAGCGTTCTTACACAGCGTTAAGGACGATATACAGTAACAGAATGTTCTTAAAGAAAAAATCCAAACAGTTACTTTGTTACTTATGTTGTCTAATCTTAACTTCTGCGACGCCTTATACCAGGCGTGTATCTCATCTAAAAATTCATGCAGAATCCAAAAAATCCAAAACTCATGCCTCTGACTGATATTCGGTATTAGGCGAAGAGAAAACATTTCTCACACATTGTGCGCCTTTAAGTAGCTTAACATTAGGAATAGACGACTACTGCACGCTGCTTTCCTTTATCATGGTATCGTCACTACAAGGAAACCACCTTACCTATATAATAAAATTAGTTTTAGGACGGACGTTCACAACATTAATGTCCGTTTTAAGGGCACATTGACACCACCACATATAAATTCATAAAAGAAGGAAATCACACAGGTTCCTTGCAAGGTAATTCAGAAATACTAACTTTTAAAAATGACCATTCAATCTCAAATTAAAAAGAAGTATTTAATTAGGTTGTTAATTATTTGAAAACCTGAGGTGTCCTTGGTAACACGTGGGTAATGGCGGCTCCTGTTGGACCTTGGAGGTTTGCCCTTAAAACGACGAATTCAGCTGTAGCATTACTCGGACACACAGCATTACTAGGACGTAGAAAATATTTCCAGGAGGTAAAAGAAAAACTCTAAAGGGGAAGAAAATGCTCTAATAATAGTGAAAATGTACAAGTTAGAGAGAGAGAGAGAGAGAGAGAGAGAGTGTGTTTTCCACACAAAAGAAAGTGCTAAATTATCTTCGAGTACGATATTTCGGTAAAATTTCGCATCTCAAGCACAGAACTACGATGAGATAAAATTTTACATTAGGAAACTGGGCTAAATCCACCATGAAGTGTAAGTCAACTTTGACCAAAAAAGCGACGGTTTCGTTCCAAGGCTAATAGCAGAATCAAAAATGGAGAAGGCCGGGAACGGAAAGAAGTCACACGGGAAGGCGGAAATGACGTAGTTCAAACACACCAAACGGTGAATTTAAAGTATGACAATGGCTACACGTCAGCAATAAAGTAAAACATAAAATAACCGAAAAATTCCAAAAACGAAAAGCAGAATTAGAAATTAAACAAACTTTTGGAATGACCGCAGGCGCCATCCATATGATATTAAAGGAGTTAAGATAAACCAACAGGTTGATAATAGTCAGGGAGGAACGGAACTTTCCAAGAAAACTATTTAATTACAGAGTAGGTACACAAAATTACCAGGAATAACAAACGGCCGAAAACCACGTAACAATACGCTTAGTTTTAATAGCTTACATGATTTACATCGGTATGTGTACATAAAGTGCATGCTTTATAAAATTACATAAATTCTAAATTTGATTGAAACTGACTATGTCATTCAATTTCAGCGAATAGTTTCATAGTCTTATCTCCTAAATTGGCATTCCCATTTTAATTAACTCTACAGAAAACACAATATTAATCAGACACTATCACTCGTTTTGCCGAGAGAACTGGCAATTTTCAAAGCTTTCAGTTTCAACTAGACACTATTTACCAAAGAAACCGGAGTCACACAACAAACCTTTTTTCGTTTCTTTGTCGTAAAAATCCCTTTGTTATAACACGCGAACAATTTCAACTTACAGACCGGATGTAATGAGATAAATAAAGTGAGTGCCTTTCAGGCGTCACCGCTCGGTTAGCTAATTGAAAGTTTGAACAGTTTCTTTCGTGTAGACTATCCGACGAAAAATTGATAAGTTTCGTCGGGCCAATGACTGATTGCTTTATAACATCGATGTTGCCCTTGTGTGTTTCATAACCGGTCGATAGATAAAGGAAAAACGATGTAGAAGAACGAAACTTGGTTTAGATACGGTTTGGTCCATTTTCTTAGCTTGCCTTGACCGACTATTCTTTCTAAACGGACCGTTTTATATGAAAGAAAAACACTACAACGTTAAAAAATAACTTTTTTATTGTAAAATAACGAAGTATATATTTACTTCTACGACAGTAAGATCATATACAGCGTATTTATTTGAAAACTTTCCACCGTAAGTTTCTGGAAATTTAGAAAATTATGAAAAATTTCGTACACATAAGAAGTATTATTGAGGGGATAACTTTTGTTGCAAAAATTAGCTCACCTACTTGAACACCCCACCCGCTGGAGCTGCCCCTTGAAATCTTAAATGGAAAGGAGTATCGAGTAATACTTCATTGTAATAGTCTTTTGAAACACTACATTTTGGCGTTTAGTTTTTTAAAATTGATCAATTTGTTTTCGAAATTTTTAATAAAATCTTTTGGGTTGTTTTGTTTTTTAATTATAGATGCGTTGGAACAAAAACTAATATTCAAAACGTGCTTTAACTTTTCAAGATGTTTTACATTTTCTTTCACAATTATTTTTGTATAGAAAAAATTTAAAAAAACGAAAAGAAAATGATAAAAACGCATGTTTTCAGTACGTTTTGATGTCAATTCTGCATTCGTTGATTAAATTTGTTACAGAAAGCATAAAAAGTAATGCTATAAACGAAAAACAGGCAACAACATAAAAGCGGATATATTAGTTTTTCCCTCGGTGCTCTTCGTTTGGAAATGCATCGTCTGTTGCTTTAGTATAAATTAGTATTTAGTGGTATCAACCCAAACTTATTTAAATAACATGACAACAATGGTTTATAGTTTGCAAGAAAAGGTTGAAATTGTATTAATTTATGAAGCCGAAAATCAATGCGCTCGACGAACGGCGGCAATATCTAACGAAAGACATCCGGATAAGATCACATTTCATAGGTACATACCTATAAAATCTTATTCATAAATTTATTCAAACTGGGTATGTTGCGAATGTAATACGTATGCAGCTGAGAGTTTTAAATGAACTGGCTCAAGCTGAAGTGTTGAGTCATTTTGGCATAAATGCTCGTACTTCATTACACCAGATTTCTGCAACTGAAATTTCTTTAGGTGTCGTTCATAAAGTTACAAAACTTCATAAATTACATGCTTATAAAATGAGAATATGTCAAGAACTAAGTGAAGACGATTCTGTCAGAAGGATAAAAATAAAACATTTTAATCAGCTAAACTGCATTTTAAATATAGGGTTTGGTTCCGATGCTTCTAAAATTTAAAAAAAAACTAACTAAGATTTTTTAATAATTTCGAATCGATCAATTAAAAAAAAACGCCAAAATGTCGTGCTTCAAAAGACTATTAAAATAAAGTATTACTCGATACTCCTTTCCATTTAAGATTTTTAAGGGAGTAGTTTCAGACGGTAGGGTGTAGTAAGTGACCCAATTTTGAATCAAAAGTTGACCCCTTCAATAATGCTTCTTAGGTTTTTCAGGAAATTTTTAATAATTTTCTAGATTCCCATAAATTTACTGTGGGAAGTTTTTAAATAACACGTTGTATGTTCCACCCAAAAGGTATTTCGATGTCTCTTTCCTTATTTCTTAACTACAGGCTAGCAGTAAAACATCAATCTTTCAAAGAGTTTTTTCCTACAACAATCACTCATATAGTATTCCTATAATACAACATCCACCATACGGTATAGTATACTTGTATAGCACGTTGTGTAATCCAGAAAATCTTCCTAGACCATGGCATAATGTCCATGCTTATAAAGAAGTTCTGTAGTGCATGATTGTTTTTTGAGTTCTACTCTGTGTTTCAGCGTATTAAACATACTTTACTTTGCAAGCGTAGAACATTGACAGTTCTTTCAACACCAACAATCTCCTTCAAATGCCAATGTAAAAAAAAAACCTGTCAAATTTGTAAGAAACTTAATTGGGATTTTATTTTGCATTCAATTCCAATCGAATCATATCTAAATATTGGGAAATTAATTTGTACTGCCAAGAGGAGCACTATCATGTTGGAACCACACAGTACAGCTTTTTGCAAAAAATCCAGTTGAGTGGGCTTGGATGAATCCGCACCAAACTTCTTTATCTAAACAGTTATCTGTGATACTTAATAAGAATTTACAACAAAGGAATAGTAAGTAGTACTGTGTGTATGTCTAATCCGTTCTCATGAAAGTGTCACACACTAGGTTATGTAATTTTTTTATGGTTTCATGGATTATCTAAGTAATTCTTCTAGGCTGTGTATTCTATTGAGTATGTGGAAAGGTTCTAAAGCATTTCTCAATTAGAACCCTAACATAGTAGTTGATGTTTATTAAAAAATTAATCTACAACACAGACGGAATGTTTTCGCCCTACAGTAAAATGTAGTGGAGATAAGATGCATCTAATTGAAATGAACAATTATGGACTAAATTTTTCATTTGAATGTTCTAATTAAGGGGGAGGGGGAGTGATAAGTAGGAGGGTGTATGTCATAGAAGGGAGTTGGGAAATTAAGTTTCATTGATGGTATAATAAATAAAGAAATGTATAAAAATATACATCAAACCAACATCGTTCTTAGTGCTTATTGATGGCACTCACCGATTCGTATACGTTTCAGCACGGCGGAGATCCGAAGCACATGGCCAAACTGATCACCAACTGGCTTCAAGATAATCATATAGGCGTTTTAGATTGGCCGGCCCTTAATCCGATTGAGCACTTGTGAGTTCTTTTGAAAAAGGAAGTTGCTAACCAAAACCGAGTAGTAATTCAAATTTGAAAGAAATTGTTAGTAACGAATGACATAAAATTCTACCTAAATACACCATAAAGTTGGTGGAGTAAATGCCCTAGAGATACCAGGTTGTTATAACGGCAAAAGGCGGTCACACTAGGTGTGAATATTTATGTTCTGTTCGAAGTATAAATATGAACTCTTTTGTTTCTATTGTTATCAAATCGTATCTCTCCGAAAATGAATTCTTAGTTTCTTGTTACGCTATATTACAAAGGAATCAATAT
>SMLS01075431.1:0-40563 GCA_004785975.1 Popillia japonica
ACCTGAATCGCCCGTCTAGAGGCGGTTTAATGTAAAGGAATCTAAAGATTGAGTTAAGGTGTTGCTTTTTTCCACATCATTCGCCATATATTTTCCTTAAAATTTATATATTTACTCAATCCGCCCGGTGATATCAAACACTCAATATATACGTCAAAAGAAATCCTGTTAGTGCAATATAGTAACATCTTCCTTTAATCAATTTAAAATTAGAAAATGTAGTGCTTATAAATCTTACGCGGCTATACTGCAGAATGACAAATGAAGTTTGCAACAGAAACGCAGGCATTTTATGTAGTGTATAACATTTACGTAATACACGATTTACAAAGATAGTTTCAGGATATTTATTGTGTTTATAGTTTGATACAAAATCAAAAATAAAACGGCAATGTCAATAACATTCCTTTCATAACTCTTTAACAAAATTCTAACGTTTTATCTAGTAATCTATGTGTATCTTTGTCTTTTGTTTTAGTTATTAGATTGGATACTTATAAACTAAATAAACCACAGGAATCTTTAAAGCAGTTACGTGTTCTGCATATAAATAGAATTCGATTAGTATGTTATAGACCTTTATGATATAAATACATATGTGCGATGAATATGGAATACATTAAAGTATCGGAGAACCTGTATATTTACGCGGACACTCCGGTGTAAATAAACGAAATTTCTATGCAAATAATAGATCTATGCAAAGTATAGGACCTAATCAAGAAACAAGAGTCAATAGCTTTCTTCGACTAAAGTGACAGGTATCAACACGCTCAGTTTTATTACTCATTTTTCTATTTATACGATGCGGTAGCAAACTTATATGTAATACTAATAACCTTGAGATTATAAAATTCTTTCAATGGAATATAGAACCTAGACGTGAAAAATGAAATCCATGAGATTTCAAAGCTCGCGTAAACCAATTTCGATGACATTTGGACATTATGTGTGGTGATAATATAATAAGTAGATTCTAAATATATACAGTAGCTAAAATTACATTAGGAAGTTATTTTTATAAATTGGCAGTTAGTTTCGTGCCAAAAATGTAAGTCCATATGTATGCTCCTGAATCTTATCTAATTAGCCTCAACTGTGTATGCAGTGAATTCTACATTCCTTCTACATTCTGTATTTAAAGAGATTTTAATCACAATCTAAATCTCAAGTGCTTCAGATTTCGTCGGTTAATTTGCAAGAAACGTATTGCGTAGCTGCAAGCAGTGCAAATTTTATTATTATTAAGTATTAAATTTACAAGTTAAATGTATTCTGCCATGCAAAATTGTAGAAACATTGCGGAAGGATAGTTTTTAATGGTATAACTGTATTAATGTTTTTGATTATCAAATCTCAGTGGTTAAATATATCTCTGAATTTAATTATTACATTTTATGATGCGATTTGTCAATCTCCTAATTATAGATCTCTGAATTGAACTGAAGGTAAGTTAGGTAGCTGACACATTTGTAGAACAATAACTTAGATTCTTGGCAAGTTCAACGTTTTTTAATCTTTCGTGAAATCTTTCATTTTTATGTTATATAACTATTTATCAGAATTTGTTTATCTACGAGGACATTGTTTATGTTAATTTGTCATTTTTGGCATGATTATGATGTTTATTATTAAATTATTATGATAGCTAAATGCTATTTGTTGACTTTTTAATATTATTTTTTCTTATATAAAGTTGAAAAATAAATTAGATTTAACATTTTTCTTAAGTAATTTTTATTAGGGTGCACGTAAATAATTTTAGATATATTGCACTAGCAAGATCAGAAAAGATTAAAACTTGTATTTAGTGTATGTTTAGAACAAAAAAAACATTTGATTTGAAGGCGTTACCATCAAGGTTGTTTACGAATTTCATAATGCCCTACCAATACCGGAATGTTGATGGTGTAAGGGTGTAAGGTTTAGGGATAATTGTAAGGGAACACAGACTGCAAGAGTACCTTAAAATAAAAAGTACGTATTTTTTTAGCGGCCCAATCGTCTGATGCGCCTTACCACGCTCCAAAGATTCAGCAATCTTTATTTATACATCCGAAATGGTAACATATATTACCGAGTTCCACCAAAAAATGGGTCGTATTTGTGTGGGAAACGATGGTGTATAAAAAAAAATAACAATAAATGATTAATAATAATAGATATTCAGGTTATTTTTTTGTACCGACCTACTTGACTAACAGCATGAAGTGGTCACAATCAGGTCGGTATTTAGTGGAGAATAAACATAACTAACATGTAACCATAATAACATTTCGGTAACAAAAGAGCAGAATTACAGAAAAAATATAATGCTTATAAAATGTATTACAATAGCGAACAGGGTTAATCTACCTACAGTAATACAGCTATGTAATTATTATAGCAGTGGTAGTCTGTGTAAAAGTTCTCTAAATAGAGACTTTGGTTACACCACGAACAGCGCACAAAAGTAGGTTTATTACAAATACTATTGGTAGACTGCGCATCTCTAGCAAAACAAAACTCTACAAGGGACCAGGTATTTTTAAGTACTTGAACACATCGAAAAATCTTGTTGCAGAAAACTCATTGCGGGTTAGGGGCTCCAGTTTAATAATATTCTTTCTTTTATGATAAAAACTACTGTACCAGATCAGTTCTAACCAAATTTTTCCACAACCTAAAACCAAACACATCTAGAGGTTGTACTATCGCTGTGGTTTTTTTTTTGTATATTTAAAATGTTTTACACAATTTTGAGGCGAACTTTCCAGACGTCAAAGAAGAAGTATGCACATTTATAGGTCGAAAAAAAGCAACACATACAATTTCTGCAATTTTTGCGAAATGTGAATTTGAAAAATTACATTACATATTGTGTGATTTATGTATTCAGTATACAAGTGACTGATTGTAACACTTCATGCTGTTAGTCGTGTAGCTATGTACACAAAAAAACAAATTGAATGTTATTCTTATTAATTATATATTATTACTTTATTAAATTTATTATACATCATCGTTTTCTACACAAAGACGACCGATTTGGTGAATAAGAAAAAATTATGTTGTGATTAACTTTTTGCGTAGATATATGGCCTCATACTTGGAATCATGTACTATACTGTAAAATATGTTAAAAGAAGCTTTTAATTTGTTATCATTTGGGACCTAACAAAAATCGAAAAATTGTTCCAACTTAGGAGCGAGGTGGAGCACTAAATGGGGTTGGGCCGTTAAAAGAAAATATCTGCTTCGTATTTTAAGGTACCTACTCTTTCAGTCTGTCAAAGTTTCATCGAAATCGGAGTGAGGGTGCTCCGTTGTTAGCAGATAGCAAACATTTCTATGTACAGTCGAACAAGTTAATTTTGTCACAAAATTTCTGACATCAGAGATTGTAGGGTTTCATATAAATTGGTCCAAAATTATATTAATTAACAATTTTATTTGATATAAACAAGAATGTAATTTCTGTTATGTTTATGATTACTAATTCTAGGTAGCTACGATGGGTCTAAAGCGTTTTTATATAATTGTTGATTGCAAAGTGCAAAATAAATGCAATCAGAAATGTTTATTTTGTAAATAAAAGTTGTTTTCAATTTGCGAGTATTAATTCCTCATTATTTTATCACTTAGAGCTGCTATCCGGATCCGGATAATTTTGGATCCGGATAATTTACTATCCGGATATCGGGATCTGAGTGCTCTCCGGATTCACTATCCGGATTCCCTATTTGGATCCACTATCCGGATCCCCTATCCGGATCCACTATCCGGATCACCCATCCGAAACCTCAGATCCGCATCCCCTATCCGAAACCTCGGATCCGGAGGATTTGCTATCCGAAACCTCGGATCCGGATCTGCTATCCAAAACGTCACATCAGAATCTGCTACTGAAAATCATCAAATTTGCATTCTTTATGAGGTTTGTATCAATGAGATTATTTTGTTTGCGAGTTCTCGCTAACATTTAAAAAATAGTAAAGAAAAAATGTTTTACGTTCCAACGTTTTGCTTTGTAAAACAATAAAACAAATCAATATTATTAATTAATATTATAAGTAGCTAATAGATATTGCTATGTAGAACGTTTTAAGAAGAAAACAACTACTTTATTGGTACGTTAAATAAATAAATAAAATGAAAAATCGGGAACAAAAGGTATTTGGTCTGAAGAGAAACACAAATATAAGGTTTTACTAAATAAATAAGAAATATGAAGTAACAATTATGAAGCACAAATCGGTTAATTCCAAACAAAAAAAAATTTGCAGTGGGAACCTTCCTGCTCAATCCAGGTTTTGGATAGAGGATCCGGATCCGAGGTTTCTGATAGCGGATCCGAATCTGAGGTTTTGGATAGCGAACCCGGATCCAAGGATTCGGATATCCGGATAGTTTTGGAACCGGATATCCGGATCTTAATTTTGTCGGATATCTGCAGCACTATTTTATCTACATATACGGGTTTAATTTTATGTTATCCGATCTACATAAAAATATCTGAAATTTTTCTGGTGATAATTCAGATTAGAATAAATGATGGCTTCGAATTTGTATTTAAAGTGAACTACCAACAATATAAACGGTATCTGTATAATTAACTCGCAAGTTATTAAGACGCAAGGAACTAAGACTTTAGCTACTAATCTAGCGACATGTATGAGCAGCAAAACAGTTTCCTAACGAGAACTAAACCGTCACAGATTTTGATTGCTGGTGCAATATATTCAAGTTCAATATATGTTCAATTTTCTCTCTTTTAGGGCTATGAAAAATATTTAGTGTTCACTGTTTGTGGAATAAATTATTGTCGAATTATTTTAGACCTATAACTTATATTTTAGCAAAGTTCTCAATATCATATATTCGCAATACGGTTACACTGTCTCTTTAAAGATTAAATAATGCTTCTTCTACCATTTACCGCAGCTTCGAAGGACTGATGGCCTTCTAAGGGAATTCTAACAAGAACGCGCCCAACAATAGTCTGCCATCCACCAAGTGTTACCATCGCTCCAGATAAATAGACTCAAATCCCGTCAAACATCAATAACAGATGTAGAAGCGCTTAAAACGAATAACTTAAACAATAGCGCTGTCAGTAATCGTATTTTCAAGGCCAAGCTTACCTTCAGGATCAGATTTCCCCGGAGAGAGTGGGTATAACTTAACAGAGCCCGACCAGAGTTCCGAAGATGTGCCGACACCCTGTATAAATGGGGCACATCAACCTACAAGTACATAGATGTATATCATGTTGTGCTTGTATATTGTCTCTATTGATTTGTCTTTAATATTTTATTGTTTTATACAGTTTTATTTTTATTTATACACCTCATATATATACACCTCTTATATAAGTGTATCTGTTGTCATGATAAATAAGTAAATCTACCATTCACAAATTGTACAAACTTTGTTAAGTAGTTGCTCTATTTTTCTGGGAGTAAGACAACAGAAATGAATAAATTAAGGCAATAAATCTCTGCTATATGAATTCTCTTTCTTGTCACCCATAGATCATTGCCTACGTTAATTCGTCTAGTTGTTAAACAGTTGACATTTTAATTTAAAGGGGACATAAACTTTTAAATGTACACGTTGTTGATTGAAGGTTTCCACGGATACTGAGCTACTATTTTGAATATTTTTTATAATAATATTAATAATGTATTAAGAACCTTTTATGTATTAATTGTATTAAGAGTAGAAACTAATAATCAGTACTTGGTAATGTTTACATTGTAGTCAGATATTTAACTACATACTACATATCAATATGTAATAATCAAGTTGGTTTATTGCCTATGTCTAAACCAGCAGGCAATTAGAAATGCTACTTAAGTGTAAAGCCACACGCACCTATAAAATATGTATGTATGTATGTATGTATACTAATGCAATAAATCTATTTTTAAAGATAGTTTACATGTGTGCCTATGTTAGCTATCGAAGTAAATGATAAATTCACTATCGATTCTACTAAAAAGGCGCCGGAGACATTGTATATATGTATACAATACACACATATGTATCTACATACATAGATTTCTACAAATTATCTGTATATTACATCGTATTAATTTTATAGCACAAATAAAAGTGACTTTTAGCAAATTTATTCAAATAAAGTAATAGATTTCTCCGACCAATGTTTAGTGCGTTGTTTTCCGGGGATTATTGCGTAGATAAGTTTGCCTTGACAATATGCTTATCATGCTGTCGGCTTCTTCAAGAGATTTCTAAGGTTCTCAGATGAAGACATGTATTTTAAATTGTTAGAGCTTTTTAACAAATTAAGTTAATAAAAAAAAAACCGAAAACTAATCGCTTAAGGAATGGAATTTTAATGTATCTTTAGGAAACAAAAGCGTTGCCATTACAATTGTTGTCACAAGTGTCGAAACAAAATCATTCAATTTGGCGTTTTACTTGGAAATTAAAACTCAAGTAAACGTAGAGTTCAAACGATTCAAACTGTAATAGCATGTATTTACAAACAAGAATTGGTTCAGTTCAGTGTTATTACGAATGCGGCGGAATGCACCTTTGGGTTATGAAGATTTTGCACGATAATGGGTTTGAGAGCCCTGAGCTCCGTCAAATGAAAGCGTGCCATAATTTGGTATAAAAATTTGAAAGAGCAGGGACTCTAACTGAACTACCAAGCTCAGGAGGACCAAGAATTTGTGGTGGCCAAGTTGCAGGGGTTCTTGATAAAAATGTGGACATACCATAAGTAGTCCACTAGCAATCAGCACTGCAAATGCGATCTCAAGCGATTGCAAGTGCCGTAATATTACGGTTTGGAATATTTTACGCAAAATTCTAAAAATCTATGCATATAATTTGAAAATGCTGTTTTAATTAATGACAGCAGATTTGACTGCGAACACGATGTTTTTTTGCAAGCAATGATTCGGATGATAATTGAATCCGAATGGTTATCGCGTGCTTTATGGACAGATGAAGCACATTTTGCTTTGAATAGTAGAGTCAATACTCAAAACTGTAAAATCTAGTCTGCAGAAAATCCACAAGAAATCGGTCAAGAAGGTGCGGGTTTACAGCTGATTTTATCACTGGACGAAATCAACGAAAATAAAAATATAATTTTTATGCAAATTGGTGTAGTTCAACCAGAAATGTTACGGAGTGCTGTGTACAATTTGGAGGAGAGGTTGGTAACCTTACAACAACAAAATGACGGTCATATTGAGGCAATTTGACAGGTTTATTGTTATGGGATTTTATATAACCATT
Organism: Popillia japonica; assembly: GCA_004785975.1. Lineage (NCBI taxonomy): Eukaryota > Metazoa > Arthropoda > Insecta > Coleoptera > Scarabaeidae > Popillia > Popillia japonica. Next base: position 7,258 of record SMLS01075431.1, read on the forward strand.
GTATAGCCACAAGAAATATTCATCTATAAAATTTTCGTACCAGTAGTCTAGAAGATTAAGATAGAGAAAGCTAACATAAGAACAGTAACTTATTTGTTGAGTAATAGTAAATAACAAATCAGATTTTGGTGTGTAGATTGAAAAGATCAGATATAGCAACGATGTTATTTAATATTAAAAACCTACCTTAAAATATGGATTGTCTCTCCGTTAATTCTACAATACCATATAACCAAAAATGTGTAAGTCTACACTTATTTTGATAACTACTTTTGATCACCAACTAACAATAGATCATGCATAATGTTTATAAATTCTAATAAAATTACTATTAAAGATGACTTGGTTTTGGATTTAGAGTTTTGATACAGATATGTACAGGGCAATATGAAGTCATTTAAGAGAACTAATGATTTTATCGTTGTTCCTATTACTGTGGTATATTTTTATTGATTAATGAGTAGGATGGTAGGATTGTTATATTCTGTCACCATTCTACAGCACAATCAGTAGTACAAAAAGGGGAATTTATTATTTTCTAAAATATTACCATATATCAAATACCTTGCGTTTGTTGTGTATGTTTTATTTATATATCACTCTCTTCACTGATAGAGGAAAGCAGTCAACAAATTTAGTTTGCCCAAGAATTTGCAAAAAAAACGAACCTTGTAAAGAATTCGTTTTGATACAAGTTAGTCTTCTTAAATTCTGGTATATTTTTCTTTGCAATGCATATTGGTACATTTCGATATGCAAATCCCACTGGTACTGGCCAAGAGAAATATATGTGTATAATATCTCATTGTATTGTATATGGGCAACAAAAATTTGTTAGTGGTTACAACTAAAATGTGTTTTCACAAAATGCTTTTTAGGAATCCATTTTAGTAACCAGTTGCGCAATCTTAATTTATAATCGTATGGCTTTCAATGGATTCTTCATCAGTTTTTATCTTATTAAATTAAATAGTAAATGAATTGTCTGAAAATTATAGTGATAGTTTTTAATTCCTGTGTAACTGTGCTTATGGTAACATTAAAATAACCATTTGCGTGGTTAAAACACTACAATTAAGTTTCTTTCATTTGTACGCATAATATTTTAGTCCGCTCCACTCGATTGCATTTGAACAAACGAGTGCGAAAACTGGCCGCAAGTTAATTTACCTATTCTGGTTTTGTCTAGTCCCTGGATCTCAAACAAGCATCACCTCTGTCTGTCTGCTCCTCCGCAGTTGACAAGTGGATTCTTCCACACTCCTACAGATTCTAAAGAGAGGAAAGTTTATTGGGCGTATGTGATGCACATGTTTACTCAGTATGTAGTGACCAGTTGATTTCAGTATATTAACAGCAATTTCAGCCTGTTCTTAGGTATAAAGTCTAGTAGAAGCAGTGCCCAGCAGCCATCCCGAATCCAGCAAATGTTTTGCAGACATAGTAACTTCAACACATTTCTTTTGGACCTGTGATTAGTTGTTCGTTGGCACCTCTTTCTAACAATAGTTGTTTCATCGTCTCTAATCTCAGAATGGCTTGACACCCATCTCAGCGTGATACTACTGAGATTAACGGACCTAGACTTTTTGCAGTCTTTCTGACACAAATGGCAACTTGAAGTGGACCGAATCTTATTGGTACTTATGGAAGAAACAGAAACCACTACTACCTTTTGTTCGATGTAGCTAAAAGTGTCAATGCGGTCTTCAGTTTTGTAAGAAAAATCTTTATACACATTACATAAACGCTTGCTGCGACTGCTACTCCACAATTACGCAAATTAAAAGCGAGTGATCATGCAAACGCACATGAATTGATAAATTAATGAAATAATTATGCAGAAAGATACTTTTACCTCTTTATTTGTAAGTGAATTATTGTAGCTTTAATAAAAGTTTTATTCATACGTTTAAATTAAGATTTTGATTTAGTATAAGGCTTCGTACTACAATGTGCAGACATTATTTTAACCACCGTTTAGAGAGCAAATACTTATACGTGTTGTTGTATATCAAAAGTAAATATTTGTTACTCATTCAACGCATAGTCTCGCGGTCTTAATGACACTATGTCCATATTATCATGTATTAATCGGACGGTGTAAATGCTGAAACAGTAATTTTCTCAGCGTATGTGCGACGTGATTCACTTCAATCAGGGTCGCATATGTATTCGTTCTATTTTAGAAGCTTTTTGCGCATATGTGTTTAAGTCAATAACCTGTTCCTAAGTCTTAACTAAATTGTAGTTTATAGTTTCACGATTACTACGTAAAAATACATTAAAAATGTCTATTTATATCTAACGCAACAGTTGATATGTGTTATTTACATGTGATTGCGGTGAGGATTACAGCACGCTCTATCCTTTCTTTTTTACTGCAGACAGATCGTTTTTCTCTTTCGTCTGGCAGCAATACTAAAGACGATTTAGTGGTTTGATTAGCTCCAAATGCATAGTACGTATATGTCCTAATCAGTGTTTCAGGAAACAAGCTGATTTTTTCATGAAACTGTTGTATTCAAAGTAGCTTTGTGGTTACTTTATAGTATTCATAAGTTTTGACTTTTTAGATAAGCTAAATTACTCAAGTGCGCATTGTATTTCCTTTTAAAGTGAGAGAGATTGGAATTAAATATATATAATTAAAAATAACTATATAGTATACATTAAAAAACCACTGTCTTAGATAGGCTCAATTTGTTGATAACGGTAATTAAATGCCATTATCGTTTTGAAGTTTTATTTAACAAGAACTAAATGTCAATTTCCATTTCAAACTTTACACTCAATAAGGCATTTTCACAATTACATAATCGATTCATCATTGAATCTTATTTTCGTAATGGAAATTTTGAAAATGGAGGATGAAGATTCACTATTGTAGCTCTTGCTTGGTGGAATTTCGCCAAGAGTTTCTTTATTGTATGTTCCTAGAAATTGACTTTTCAATGTGGTCCGGAATTATGTGTGATTGTTCAGAGAAACAGGAAGTGTAATACATAAAAGTGATGGTGGTAGGGCAACAATCCGTACAGACCAAAGTATTGAAAATGTTCGAGAAATTATTAACACAGCACCAAAAACATCTTTGTGAAGAGTCATACAGCAAGTTCTCGTATCATATGGTACATGCAGATCAAGCTTAAGGAGGGACATCGTTTTATTTCCTTATAATATGCTAGCGTATCAGGAATTGATTCCGCCTGATTTTAACAGGTGCATCGCCAGTGGTTCACCTAACATTGATTGAACAAGAATAACCTCTGGATTTGACATTTTTTACAGATGGGGCATGGTTTCATTTGTCAGGGTATATCAATTCACAAACCATGAGAATGTGGAGTGCTGAAAACTCTAAGATATATCCTGAGTGTTTTAATGTTTTTTGCAGACGATTAACAAAAATTCAAAGTATTTGCTTTTATAATAACTTTTAGTTATGATTATTTACTATAGTAACTCAGATATATCTTTATCGTCGAAGCAGGGATTTTGGGATTTTGCAAATAATTACTTTCACTATTAAAAAGAAAACGTTTGGACACAGTGTCGATATTACGTTACTTAAATTGTGTTTAAATACATAATCGCTTTGTAGTTAATGCAGGAATCGAGGAATGAGTAGACATTTGGAGATGAATAGATTCCATATTTACTTTGAAATGATTGTGCTTGTCTTTTCATACACTATTTGTCCATAACTGCGTTGATTTTCAAATACATTCCTTTACTTATAACTGTCTCGAAATAAGTATGTTGAAATAAGGCCATTGCTTGAACATGCTACAATTTTTGATATTTGCAGTTGCCGATCTTCATCTAATATCAAATAAATATATAAAAGTGTTTGGGGAGGACAAAGTTGTGGGGTCGGTGTTGATTTTCCGCAAGCTTAAAATTATTGTTCAATATATTAGGAAACAATATACTCAATCCTATAAGTATATTGCGATAATAAGTAAAATTAAGTATATGCTTTTTAGCACTATATGTATGTATGCATATAGTATGAAAATAGTCGCTTACATCTAATTTTCTTAAACAATTAATGTATTTTTTTGTAATTACAATATAAGAATTACCAACGTTAATTGATCTGTCGTTTCTAATACCTTTCATAAGAAAACGAATTCTATGAACGTATTTACATCTAGTTTGTATTTCTAACAACAAACCGATGCGCGGTTGTGCTCTTTAAGAATTCCTACTTTCATGTGTCACTAGATATCTGGAATCGGCAGAAAAGGAAAAAATACAGCGAATATTCTTGGATGGACGTAAGTACATACTTTGTAATTTATACAAGCGATTAAAGATGTACCGGTGGTTCACAGACAAGATAAATCAAACAACTCATATTGTTAGTATTTAAAACCGCAGAACGATGTGATACATACTTTCTTAGATTGTGTGAATACACATTTAGTAACTTGGCTTTCTCACAGCGCCATATACAGAATTGTCTTTATTTGGTTTATTTAAAATCGCCGCGTTTCAATAGAAATGCATTGATAACGCATTGAATATTTGCTATTGAACTTTATAAAGATGTGCGCTATTCTTATTTAACAATTGTGTTTATGCATTATTTATGTGTAACGTTTTCCACAGTTCCTATTTCATTTATCATTGATTTTTAAAATGGAATACGATTTTGTGCTACCTTACTTTGTGCTAACACGGAATTACTTACGTGGACGTGAATTATTCGTGGTTCAGTAGATTTTACAACTATAGTTAATGTGTAGTTGACATAAACATGTGCGAATACGCATATACAACGCCAAGAAATTCCTTCTAGATGGATACGATTACGAGTTTGCTGAATATTTTAAACTAGCGTTTTCTTTGTTTTAAAAATAACAATCAATTGCTTTACATAATTACTTCGTGCGTACCATATTAATAGATCTTCATGTATGTGCATCAGTGTGATCTAATTACCAATTACTCAATCGTGATGAATGTATTGGAATGCAATATTGCAAGGCCAATTTGTAGCGTATTAAAGGAGGTTATAATTGATATGTTAGTGATTAGTACCGTTCTTGCAAATACTAGGTACTTACGTACAGTATCCGCCAGAATAAACAGCAGCGACAATAAAAGTTGTATTTATTATTTAATATTTGTAATCTAAATGTTCAAAATTTTCACCATTACGACGCAAGCAAGCTTCAAATTGATTTTATAAATTACTAAAAATATTTACAAAAAAGTCGTTGATTTAAATGCTTCACAAATGTTTGCATTCTTTGTCGTAGTTCCGCAATATTTTCCGATGGATTTTCTGTGCGAAATATTGTTTCTTTCATCATACCCATCATACCATATGTATAAATTAAGTGGCGTCGTATCCGGTGAATGAGTAGGATATTCAAAGTCTGTTCCTCGGGAAATTATTTGATCATCAAAAGGTACAATAATTTTCTCTCTGTAACGTTCTTGGTTGACTGTAAGTGAATTCTGATTATCGTCCTCAACGAAATATGGACCACTTATCCCATGACCAGAAATCGTGCAACAAATGATAACTCGGACACTGTGGAGTGGTTTCTTTACAATAACATAAAATACTAGGAGTAGAGGGGTTTGTCACAAGTCACAATTATTTCTCCACCTGAAATTTGGCTTTTACAATCAGAATAGAAATGCATAGAGCGTATGTAAGCTTCATTATTATGAAGTCTATTCCTGAAACAGGTTCTTCAACTAATGTTGGTGTTATGCAAATTGTCGGTTTTCTTCTAGGACTGAATCATATTTTAATCAATTAAATCATTTACTACACATTTACAACATGTAAATATACTTACATTTCGTGGCATACAAAGTGTATAATTGACAGCAAAGAACATTGTTTCAGCTTTTCAATCACTTCATCATTTATTGTTAGTTAATGAAGTGAATACTAGTGTATCAATGATCTAAAAAATGCTTTTACAAGTAAAAGATCAGTCTAAACCAACTGAACTTGTCAAAATATTCCTGTGTCAATTTAAATTGAAAGAAAAATATTAATGTTTCTTGTAAAGTTTAGAATAGTATTTCCATAGATAATTAAATTACAATAATTTAATAACTTATACCACCTTTTTCATAAAGTATGCCAATAAATGTTTAAATAAACTGCAGACTGTTAGAAGGTATACGGTCCGGGTAACTACCTAACTTCTATTTTACGAGTCAAACCAACAAAGTGTTTGTTTCACTTGATAGATAACAAATAAAGAAAATTAGATACTTATTTCGCATGGCTGAACGTCGTAAGCAAAGTTAATTTTTACAAACAGTTATCGCGCTAACACGAAACTCAAAGGGATACAAAAAGCGCAAACACAGTCAGAAATACAAAGTTCCCTCTTTCGAAACAACCCAGTGCAGCGCAGTGCTGCCATTGCGTGTGCCCACAGACTTCTGTTTAGCTTTTGTCGTCCCGCTTGTTTACATAACAATCATTTATGAGAAATTTATCACGTTTTCTACTTCGTAGTGGCTGCGTGGTAATGTGACGACCACTTTCTTCGTGGGATCGGCGCGAGAGAAAATGTTCTTTTCTCGACGACGAATGAAAAATAATTGTAAATAAATCCGAAATATTTGTCAACACAAGTAGGAAAATATACAGGATGTTTCATAATATATGCGCAGGACTTCAGCCTGTTCAAAAATTTGAAAAAAAGTTTCTATCAACTTACCCTCTAAAATGCACCATTTTCGGGATACAGGATGTTGAAATTTAATAAAAAAAACGTTTTTTGCAAATATCTCCAGAACCGTTTATCGTAAAGAAATTTGATTTTTTTTTGGTCATAATTGGTGAAGATTTAGAAGAGACAACTTGTACGCCTCTAAAAAAAGTATGGTTTTGAGACACCCATTTGAACCGCCAATGTTTTCTACACGAAAAAGGTACTGGTGGTTATGAGCTCTAAACTTGACGTTTTTGAGAAAAATCAACTTTTATGTTGAAAAACACGGTCAACTTTTTGAAAGAAAAACTTTATTTTACTAAGAAAACCCACATGAAATTGCAGAAGGCCATCATCAATAACAATTTTCCGTGAATGTTCGGGCTGCCATTTTCGGTGATAATTTGATTGGCCCACATTTTTCACCGAACAGATTAAACGGTGCAGATTATCGACAACTGTAAGAAGTACTGCCGGAACTGCTGGAAGATGTACCGATTCAATTAAGACAAAACATGTCCTTTATGCATGATGGAGCTCGGGCTCACTTTAGTTTGGTTGCTTCCCAATTGGACGACGTATAACCAAACCGTTGGATCGGTCGAGGAGGTCCGCACCCTTAGCCACCGCGATCTCCCGAACTATATTGTTTTAGATTTTTCTTTTGGGGCCGTCTGAAAACCCTAGTCTACACTACTCCAGTTGAAAATGTTTACCAATTAAGAGAGCGCATTGTTATATCTTGCGACATAATTCGGAACATTTTGGGAATTTTCATGTGTGTTAGACAGTCAATGCGTCGAAAAATTGCTGCGTGCATTGAAACTAACGGCGGACATTTCCAACATTTAATTTAATTGTGTATGATTTGTAATAGTTTTTTTTATTATGCAATTATGAAGTTAACGTTTGCTTTTCTTACTTGTTCTAACGTTTTAGTAAAATAACATTTTTATTTCAAAAAAATTGACCATGTTTTTCAACATAAAAGTTGATTTTCTCGAAGTCGGTCAACTTTAGAGTCCATGACCAACAGTACCTTTTGCGTGTAAAAACATTGGCGGTTCAAATAGGTGTCTTAAAGCCGTACATTTGCCGCTGGTATAGAAGTTGGGGAGAAAAGCAACCACTACCCCTTCAAAATCTTTACCAATTGTGACTTACAAAAAAAATTCTCGCACACCACTTAGCTTATTATGAAGTGAAAATACTTACAAAAGCTGTTTCCTTTACGATAAACGGTTCCGGAGATATTTGCAGAAAACAATTTTTTTAATTAAATTTCAACACGAAATCTCTCGAATATCTCGAAAATGGTGCATTTTAGAGGGTAAGTTGATAGAAACATTTTTCTAATTTTTGGACATTAATTGTCCTGAGCACATATTTTGAAACACCTTGTATATATACCAGTACATATGTATGTACCTACGTTCATGCAGTTTGACCGATTACACCAGTTGATACAAACAGTCCTATGATGCATTTGATCCGTTAAGTTTAATTTGAAATTGATACTAGTTTTGATAGTTTTTAAACTGTAAGAGCTTTGAAATACGAACATCGATGTTAAACCTTAATTTGGATTGTTACTGATTATTGATATTAGTTTTTAATTATCAGACCTCTTTGGAAGGAAAACAACATGCACCTACTCCGTTTAAACCTTTTCCCCGACAAACGATATTAAAAAAATGATGTATCAAAGACCAACAATAGTCAGATAGCATTTGCGCGGATGGTAAACTTGTCCAGATGATTATGGAGAAAGTAGCATTTAATACTCGTATTATTATTTCCAGTTACCACAGATTATCCACGTGTGATTATGACATGTTATTTTGTTTAAAGAAAACGAGATGTTACAATATTCCTCCATAACTCTGTTCTGTAAACAAAGGGTCTTCTGTCATATTTATATGTGGCTGCAAAGCTTTGACCATTGTATTGACTTAATGTGCTCTTATTCCCTTTCTGAAAGTTTACAGAAGCAAAATTAGTAATTATTACACTTATAAATTTAAAATTATTTTTTAGGAAATTTCTTGGTCGATGATGCGGCTGCAGCGGTTTTGGTGTATGTAGAATGTTTCAAGACTTCGCTGTTGTAGTACCTTGCTGTAAGCAGTGTAGCACTGAAAAGCTAAGAACAACTAGACTCGAATACTCGTCTGGCGTTCCTTAAACAGAATCAGTGAACTCTTAGTCCCATAAACCGTATACAGTAAGTAAAGAAATTGAAGAATATACATTTTATATACATACATTTTTTTTTCATGACGAGAGATTGTTGACGATGGATGATTAGGTATAGGTATTTAAAGTTGTTGGTTGGGATATTTCCATTGTTTGTAGGATTTTTATAATCCGACGTTTCGGCAGTTTTTCTATTGTTACCGTGATGACGGCAGTAGCCCAACCAACAACTTTAGGATAAATCATCCATCGTAAACAATCTCTCGTTATGAGAAAGTTTTCATGTTGTGAATGGGGTTCTGATATATCTATAAACGAAAGCTCTGCTATGACGGGATATACTCAATACTCATTATGATATGAAGTCTATGATAAATTTTAGCTATTAAAAGCAGCCAATTAACAACATAAAATGCATTTTTGTTGTTATTGTCTTAATTGTTCTTGGTTGGCATCTAGGGATTACGGTTCTAACAACGGCAGAAAAGTCTATTTGGTAGACCACTATTCTCGCTCATATGGAAATGGACGCAATGATGGTCTAAGCTTACAGCAGGCACTAGTTAGGTAACAGTTTAATAGAGAAGTCCTCTAGTAAAAGTGTGATATTAGATGTTGAGAAATTTCGTGGCACTGTTAGTGTATTGTGTCAACGTAAAGATTCTTGTGGTCGTCGAAAAACAGTATGTAGGCACCAACGAAAACGCAGAACGAGTTTTGAACCAAGTTGTGCATTCACCGCAAAAAGCCTTCTAAGAACTCCTGTAAACTATGTAAGCTCTACATCAATTGGTGGTTATTCCTACCGTATTCAAGTTGGAGAACTAAATGCGGGGGACAAATATACAAGGGCCATCCACTGTAGTCGAATATTGAGCTTAAATTTACGAGTATCCCGAATTTTTGAAAAACATGGTCTTCTAACGAGAGTCATGTTCATCTTAATGGCTATATTAATCGATAACCTACTCGATTCCTTAGATTTGAACGTTCTGTGGTTATTATAGAGATACAACTCCACTCCACAGTATCCAAGTTACCATTTGGTGCGCGGTTTCTGCTCATGGAATAATTGATCCACATTTCGTTGAAGACAGTAATCAGAATTTACTTATTGTCAACTAACAACGTTACTAAGAGAAAATTATTATATCTGTTATGAGAGATTTACAGAAGTTTTCTCATGCTCGAAATCTACGGGTGCGCACACAATGGTTTCAACAAGATGGTGCAACGAGCCATACAGCTGCGCGTACTCTAAACTTACTTTGTTAGCATTTTGATAAATAATTTACCCAGGAATAGGTTTGGAATATGCTTTCCATTCACCGCATCTGACGCCACCTGATGCATACATCTGGGGCATGATGAAGTATACAATATTTCGCAGAGACAATCCATCGAAGAATATCGCAGAACCACTTGTTATAAATATGTTTAGTAACTTCAAAAATCGAGATAAAGCTTGTTTACGTCGTAATGATAAACATTTGGAAAAATTATAGAGATTATAGAATAAAATAATATTATTTTCGGTCTGTTTATTCTGGCGGATACTGTATTTAGACCAATAAAATTACATCTCTCAATAATAAGTTGTTTCAAATTGCCTGTACAATATAGTTTTAACAAGCTATTTGCCATAACAAATCATAGCGCACATGAAATATCTATAGATAAATGCACTTATTTGTTTGTCCACGGTATATAAACACTTCACTGAAAAAATTGGCAGATATCTGAGTAGTACGTAACAGGGACTACCGTATTGCCATCGCATTTGGCGAGTCCAGGTCGGTGGTCCTTCGCAACAGTCGTCTACTGCATCGGTTTACATATGAAATTGTCTGGGTATAAGGAACACACGTTAAACGCGGTAGATCGAATTATCAAAGAGAGTCGGCCCCTTCGAGACGGCTTCCATAAACTTATACCCATACGCGCGGTTCTTCTGTGACGTCACAGAGGCCAGTCGCGCATTGTGTTGTAATTCATCACACACAACGCATGGTGGTTGGTAACACTGCCAAATACAGGCCGCGTCGGGGAAACTTGATGTTGTTGCCGGTTCCGTTTCGCTGTGAACAGCTCCTTCTCACACGTAATCGTCTTCTGTAAGGATTAAGACGTAGTACACCTACGGTTGTATGTGTGTACTGGGTATCACCGTGCTATTTACTAGTTACCTCAGGTATTATTGACCACCTCTTGGGAGTACAAGATAGTTGTCATTTGGAAATGGAAAGGAAAGAATTGCTTACTATTTCCACCGTATGACAATACCGCTTTATTGTGCTTTATCAAATATGGCTGTAGCAGATAAAAAATAGCTAACACTTAACATGGTGTAACTAGATTTCTATATTTTTATTGACATCTTATTTAAATGGTTATAATTTCCACCCATTTGCTACAACCAAGTTCTGGAATTTGCGCGTTTTGACTGCCAAAATGAATACCTTTACCAAGTACATTTTTTCATTATTAAGTTTCAAATGTGCCAAAAAATTGTTGAGACTAATTTAATAAAAGTAGGAGCTTTTCCGTTGTTAACATACAAAGCAGATATCTTCTGAAACATGAAAAAATAGAGCAATGATCAAAGAAGTAAAGTATCAGAATCAATTTCTCATCCGTAATTATTAAATCACATACATACATATGTCCCGGCAAACATGAAATAACAGTACTGTATAATTTGCTTGTCATTAGTAGAACTCTAGTTTTACTGAATTTTCTGCTCGTATTCTGACTACAAAGAGTAAATTGGAACAGGTTAATTAAGTTGAATAATGACAGCAATAGCAAATGAAGATTATATATTATTTTTTGGGACGCGAATAATATCAAACGCCCAACGTCCTAAAAAAAACTAATTGTAGTCAATCCATAATCGTGCACCTCCATCTCTCTTTCTGATTATCAATATCCTCATAATCCCATCGTTCCTTGTAACGAGTTTATAAGATCTGTAGGTTATACATATGTAGGTTCTTCCGTTGTGGTCTCTATTTTGCACTGTATACTTTCTGTCGTTCCTAAGTCATGCATGCCTGTGGTAAACCAATCTTCATATCTTCTTAAAATAATATTTTTTGATTTTGGTCGATTCTCATCATCAATACTTACCAATGTTTAGACTTTGAAACTAATCTCTACTCTCCACCGCACACTTTTCATATTCATCCAATTTCTCTCCCATTGTCCATACATACATCAGCACGACACATTCTTTGATCTTTGTTTGTGGCAATATCTCCATTTGACGAATTAGGGATTTGCCTGTCACCTACCTCATCGAGTTTAATAGAAGGAATCATATCAGTATCTTTGGCCCAAAGGCTTACTTTAGCATGTTCTCACTCTGGAATTGTTAAATTACTTAGGGATGCATTATCAACTTCATTATCTTCACATATCCTAAGAGCATTACCTCATCTACTAATTACTATGTGATCTTGATCGGTGGAGGACTGGCCCTCTAATGATGGAATTTCTTGAAAGTTATCAGGTACTACAAGTAGTTCTGTTAAGTTTACCGCCTAATGTATCTTTATTTCTGCCGTGAGTTTGTCAATAGCTTTAGCCTATCTGTGTTCAAATTGCCTGAAAACAATTGGTTTATCTTTTTAAATACTGTATTCTAAACTTAACTCTTTTCCACAATTTTCTTTCATCATAGCACACTGACTACAAAGATCAATATAGACTTTTAATTTCTTACTTTGATTAATTAAGACGTGAAAATATTTTAAACTGGTACATATATTGGAAAGTTTCCATTAGCTTCTACTCTTGTTCAATCTAGTACCTACGTTACGTGATTTGCCGCTTTTTATAGAGATCCTCCCTAAGCTCTTCGATTCAATCACTTGATACTCATATAGATCATGTAACAAACCATCAGTGTTAGAATGTGGAAGTGCAAACATAGTACTACCTAACTTTTTTGACCACAATCCTATTAGTACCTGATGTTTCATTTCTTTAAATTATAAGTGTATATCTGGGCATATTATTACTTTTTCATGGTAAGTAATACATTTCCAACGTCTCTGAGTTCCCCTTGTCCCCCCCCCCCCCCCCCCCTTCCCCACTACTACATCCCTATTTTGGTTTACTAACCTCATTTGACGCACCATTTTCGCTTCAGCAATTCCTTCGTTCTACAACTGTTCCTGGCAATCATCAAATTCATCTTCAGTACGTGTCGTCATTTTCTTCGGCGGTTTCTTCTCTATGATGTAGTACGAATTCAGATTTTGTTTACAATCGATTCACATTCCCACTTCTGAATTTCATAAATCCTTTATTACACAACTTACAAGCCATACATAAAGATATAATAATTAATGGCAACTTAACAATCATTTACGCGTTTAGAGATAATCGAATAATAATAAGGAGGCTCCCGAGTTCCGGAGAAAAACCCAAAAGCCTCCACCACTCAGAGTCGCCAATCCTTCCGTGTTGTAATTAACGTGAATCCTGTCTATTTCAAATTTTCTATTTGCAGCTAACATTTTTTGTAAATGTAACTATTTCGCGATGGAAATCAATTAATTAGTTGTAGCCTAAATCTGACTAATAATAATCTAATAAATATGTTGATAATTATTTTACCAGTAAGTTGAATTATGTTAAGAAATAAATATTAGCCATTACAAAAAACAAGTTTTGTATCGTATGTAACAGGTCATCAAATAAATCTCGTAATACTTAAGTAACTTGATAAGTTCCAGATTTCTATATATTTTTATAATGTAAGTACCAAAAATTCGGTGGAGGAGCAGGTAAATGCCAGAAACATGTAAAAAAACCACGATTTCCTCTTGTTTAATAACTTGAAACTATGCCTCTGTTGTATGTAATTAAAATCAAAAGTTATCAAAAACTAATTTCTTTAGTTTCGGTAATTTGTCTTATTATCTTCTTCAGAGGCGACAACATACAAAGCGGAAGTTGCATATTTGTTTAGTTAAAAATCTTTGAATTTACATACGTATAATATGTTACTGTAATTCTGAGATATTTTTTCTGCCCTACCCTGTATAGTTTTATAGACACCCCACATTATAACCTCGTTATAAATACTTCTGGGTAGATTTATTTTATTTTATGTAAAATAAGTATATATATAAAATTCAATACAGTTCAGGAAACGTCAAATTAGAAGTAGAACTAGAATTTAAGGTGAGGGTGATGTTGTACTGAGACCGGATGATCTATTGTGCTCCCCTCCCGCCTAAGGCCTTTAAGAAACTGCAGTAGCTATGATGGTTTTGAAGAGCGTATTTCTCTGTTGTCAATGATAGGTTTGCTGAAATAACTGGCACGAATTGCAGTAACAGCCGTATAGTTGGATATCAGGTGTTGGAGTCGTTATTGTGTGTTAAACCGATCCTTGTCAGGTGTCCCCAAGATGGTAGCGCGCTGTTTGAAAATCCACAAGTGCACACATTTTAAATTTTGAAAAAATATTTTGCAGTGTCTCAGATCAGGAAGATTTTTCTAGAGGGTTGCTCTGAGCTTCGCCACTGTTGTGCACCCTTCTTTGCTAATAGTTAAGCTTTCTCGTTGCTATTGATGCAGTGCATTGGCACCCAGCATAATCCAACTGCTTTTTAATAATGAATTACTTATCCTGAGAGGGGAATACCTCAGGACGAATTGTTGTCGAGACATGATATGTTCATTGGGCAGCATTGGGCAGAAGGAGAGAGGAAATGTATAAGAAATTTCTAACTAAATTAGTTCAGAACAACATCGACTGCTCTTTCTTACTTGAACGCCTGAATTTCTTCGTACCAAGGTTGAATTCGAGATACGATAGCACCTTCCTTGTTCCATTTGCGAGGACGGATGTCATGAGAAGGGCGCCGATCTACACACTATCTTGGATTGGTAACAGGCTTGAAGATAATCTGTCTCACTGGGTCTGATTTATTATGGGTGATTGTCATTTTTTTTTCTTACATATTTGGTAGTGGCTACTGTTTAATGTATCTTGCCAATGCTGTTTGTTGTTTTTTTTTGTCACACACGATGTATACAATGCTTTCAGAAACTTTCTTGATTAAAGTAGCCTGTTTTTTAATCAATTGTCTTGCTAAGATTGAGAACACTGAAGTTTTTTAAAAATGTACTATAACCGAATTTTGACTACTGTCAATGCGTATTTATTTTTATACACCTCCTAGTGACATACGAATCAACGAACTGTCAAAGTGGCGAACTGTAGCGGTGTTACCAATCACAGAAAAAAATCATGGCCATCTCTAATCAGGAAAGTTTTTGAAGGCTTGGTATACTTTGTATGTCTTGTAAATTACTCTGTAATTAGGCCATGCCTGTTGGATAATAAATTGTCTATTATTATTATTAATAATAATAATAATAATAATAATAATAAAATAATTAATTAATTATTAATTAATAATAATAATAATAATAATAATAATAATAATAATAATTCCTGCCTTAGCATCCCCCAACAGCTTGCGCCAAATACAGGGGGCATCGGTTGGCCATGAGTTATTATTACGCCTGCCGCTGCAGACCGACTTAAGATGTTATCTTTCCGCATTTGCCGTGGAATTTGGGAAACTACAGGAAACCAAATTCAGAAAGAACATACCGGGGTTCGAACCTGATACCACCGGACTATGAAGCGAGCGCGCTAGGCACTGAGCTACACGCCTGGCTTAGATTGTTTAGTTTCGCTAAGGAAGTGCCAAATACTCAAGTTTACGGTTTCCCATGGTGTCCTTCCACATTTACAAACGTTTTGAAGCTACGCCTCATGATTATAAAGGCTTTTGTAAAATACTGAGAAGTTATGTCAACGCGAACTTTTTAATTTAGTTAAGTGCAAGGAAATTCAGCAATCGATTATAAGCAAATTGTTGTAAATAAGCAGGGTGTGTTGATTCATATGTTCTGGAGTATTATCTTATTAAATCGAAAACCCTTAAGTCCTCTGCTAAAAGATTTGTGGAAGTAGCACAAAATTTGTCAATAATATCATAAATTTGACTAGTTTGTTGTTCGTAGGTAATAATAAGATTGATAAGTATTATTCACAGCTTTGTTCAGAAAATTGTAAATCATTGCATATACTTCATTGTCATGTTGATATTAAGATAAAAATACAAATTATATGATCATTACGTAACCAAAAATTACAACAAATATTTGTGTAATTTTCTAATATTTATGAATCTTTGTAACACTGTGTGATTAACTAACCTTTATTTATAGGAAACTTTCATTGCAACTTTTACAATTGAAAGCTATTTCGCGTATGTGAATTTGCCAACCAGAAGTTTTGCCAAGTTTGATGCACTAGTAAAAGCATTTGGCAATGCAGCAGTACAACTTCTCATCGTGCCATAAATTAAATTTTAGAATAATATCCAGGAAAGTATGATTCAATTCCTATAAAATTCTCCATATTCTTCTGCCGGTGAAATACAAATGTGATGGTACTATAACTAGGCATCTTGTAGAACTAATAAAACATAGAACTAGATATTTAGTAGTAAGTAATAGCAGAATTTACATTACTTAATAATAACAAAACAAATATACACATAGATAAATGACATATTAAAATAAACATAGTAATGAACATTAAACTCTACGTGTACAATTGAAGGCAATATATAGAAAAAATTGAAATAAACTATATATACAATAATGGACCTAGACGATATTGCGTTATTCATTATTACCTTTGTTTTGGACATACGAAATACATCTATAACGCCTTTGAAACCTCTGCAAAACTGATCAATTCGTAGACTTTGTAAGTGACAAAAATGGTGCAACAGGGCTGAAAATTCAAGCATTACCGTTGCTTATTTAAAAGAGTAGAGGTTATCGGCTACGGAGGAGATTAAGATTCTCGTCTAATAGTAAAATTATATAGAAATTGAAATAAACAGATTTTTTTTAAATATTAGAACCCAATTTTTTATACAGTATATTACAATACATACATAATAATTTATTCGGCCTATTTTAAGCGATAGTATGTCTATATAAAATTAGCGTTATGGCGCTATAATATTTGATTTTATTTTGTTTACTGTCCACGAGTCCAAACGAATCTTTCCATTCCTTTTGTTAGATCAACATTTGCTTACTTAAATGTAAATCTTTTTTGTTAATAAATTCAATCCAATAATTCTACGTTCTATTTACTTTCCTCTGTATTCGGGATGGTGATAATATTTGAATAATGTCAATTTCTTCACATATATTTTTAACCAAAACGGATCTATTTCATTTGATTATCACCTTACTTGTGTACACACTATTCGGCAGTTTTCATTTTTAAGGTTTAATTCACTTCACAGTTATATACGCAAATACTATAAGAATTTGGAGTCGTGATATCGGATAAGTGGGATTTGTTAATTTATAATTGAACCTCTATGTTAACTTAATATGGCAACCGTTAATATAGAGGTCGAATCCGCACATGCTAAAGAAATAAAAATAACACAAGTTTTTGTAGGAGGTATAAATGTTACAAATAAACATAGTTAGTGGGAAAACTATTTCTATTTAGAAGCTGTAGTAATAAATGATTAACAGCAACTGGTTCTCTTACAAGTATATTCTTAATTTCGGAATAAATTTTTGTTCATATTCTTCAAGTTCTTTCAGTTAATTATTAGGTTATTTATCTCTATTGATTTTCTTCAGCATTGGTTACGCTTCTTTGAATTGTAAGAAAAAACTACAACAACAAAGTAATATTATAGTTGGCTCTATTGTGGCTCACAATTCTTACATCTCATAGAGTAGCGCCCTTCTTAAAAACGCAAAATGTCTTTGGTGGATAACCATTTCAGTTATGCATATCCAATTTTCTAGATTCTGAGAGTTTCTTCTTTAAAGCCATTGAAATTTTCAAAATATTAAAATATACATGATGTACTTTAAATCCATAACATACTCGGGCGATGGCATTACACAGTTAGGTACTTACTTGTTTTACATTGTTGTAATTAATGGTAACTGGCTTTTATGCGCTGCTGTTCGATGATCCCTTCAGGAAAGAGTTCGGATGTCCTATTTTTTGTGACAATAATTTCTGCTGGATAACTTACAGAATTACTAAAAAGGCTTATTTTGACCTTAAAAGTAATATCAAACGCGTTTGCGGCTACGTTATGGACAACCTGGTTTTCACTATTCTTGAAGAACGGCGAGTCAAGGCCAGTCTAACATCCTAATGTTAGCTCTCCCAATATTCCACCCTTTTTTAGAATCAATTCCGGAAAAGCTGCGCGGAATATTTGTGTAGGAGAAACTATGAGAGAGGGTAGAAGAACTTTCAATTACTTCAACGCCAATGTTGTACTAAAAGCAATGAATACTCACAGGGTTCTGGAGATATTCTTTAGGTTTATTATTTAAGTTTTAATTTACAACGGGCGAGGCACACAACTCCACATATGTGTAAATACAAAAGTAAATAAAAGTGGAGGGTGTATAAGCAATAATTATGTAATTAAATAATTAAACTTGCGAGGGCGAAGTGGCTCTATATTTCAGTATAGCAATGCATCATCTCGATTATATGAAACGAAGACAATTTGCAATTTGTATGTAAGTATAGCACACGTGAAACGAATTCGCTCGTGAAGAAATTGGCCAAAATGACTGAATAGACTACTTACATACATATGTTACACTTTTATCTTAAGCGTCTTTTATAAATGTACATACATACATATGTATATAGATTGGCTTTATTCTATTTATAATATAAAAATTAAGAATACTATGTATACAATATTTACACTTAGTAGTATGTATTACTACGCGTTCTCTTTATGATACTAAATCAGTTGTGAAAGCTACGGTGCGTATTCCTAATAATACTGATATGTAGGAATTTTATCAATGTCCATCAACTCCTTTACAGAAATGGCCACACAATAATAAATAGTTATGTTTAATTCCGAGCACGAAGAATTCACGACCATATTAAATGATACGTCGGAATTGTACAATAATTTCAAAACTATAATGTAAGTACTTTCAGTATGTGCATGTTTGTCATCGTACGATGTCCACAGTGGAAGAAGGATGGGCGTACAAGACCAAGTTAAAACACTTCTTGTGTATATGTAATATATAGCCAGATAGGTCTCCAGTGAATTCGAAACTTTGCACGATGGTTTGTGCCAGTTTTTATGCCATTACCTAAAAGTATAAACTTGCTTTTACAAATCTATACCTGATCAAACTCCACCAGGCCATTTAATACCACCACGTGACCTAAATATAAATCTTATTGTCTCATGAATACGTATTAATCGCGCGCGGTACATATGGTCATGTCACTGCGTACATATTAAAAGAAATTTTAAATGCTGAAGAAACGATAGCTTATGGCGATTACCTTTTGTTTGTCGCATCACATCAGCGAGAAATTTTGTGACTCAATACATCGACTGAGTAACGTTGTTCCCACACTTCTACAATTTCCTTATATATACATAGATACATACAAAGTGCATAATGAGTGTACAGTTTACTAGTCAATATTTGAAATAGGAAATATCGACGTCGTGCGAAGTATTAAAGCTTGCTATTTTAAAATTAACTTTTCTTTCATAATTCTATGTGATCTTGCGACGAAACGCGTCTATACGTGTAATAATCTGCTCGTGCAGCGTTTACGTTATAAGTACGGTTTATAATACAAAAAAGTCTAATGTCTTTTTTTTCAAAGGATTTCAACGAACAATATACACTAATATTTACGTTGATCTAACATTTTCCATGTTTCTCTATATTTTTCAATGGTTGATTTAACCCAATTGATATTGATCGTTTGATTATAGTATTTTTATAATCTTATTGATAACATTGGAGCATTGCGATTCTATAGATATTCCACCACTACTTGTGTAAAAAAATGTATAAAAAATATGTCTATGAGTAGTATTTTTACGAAAATTTTTTAGCAAAACGTATACAGGCCCTGTCAAAATTCTTAGGTTAAATATCTCGGAAACAGATAAAGATGTTTAGTAAGTATTAGTAGTAATTTAGTAAGAAGCAGTAGTTTGCATAACAATTCATATCTCCATATGTTTTTGTATTTGAATGAGTATTAAGATTAATGCAAACTTTTTATGTGTATTAGTTTCAAAAATTTAATGGTTTCATAGATATTCAAGCTGTTCAAAATTGTTGCTCTATAACGTATCTAAATCTAATCGGGCGTGATTTGGCGAACCAAAACGGGTCAACAGAGGACGACATTAGTACCAATTCAAAGCATGTCAACGTTTGATTTTAGTAGCGTGAATAGGTGCCCGGCTTTGATATAACTTAGAATTCAACGACAAAATATGTATATCTTGCTGTTTTTTTTTTCAGTTGCCATTCTAATGTACATGCATTTATATTTACTATTTGTAGTATCGCTGCCGTAAGCACTGCTCTTATGTGTCTTCGTTTTTGTGTTTTGAAGCTACCGTTATTTCTGAGATTTGCACACAGGCGCCAAAATTCTTTATGTTTTGGTAAAGCCCTTCTTGGAAAGCGCCAGTATATAATCATATTCTTTCAGATGCATTTCTTCAGAATTCGCTTCAGAATAAACTAAAAGCATATTTGTTTGTCTACAATTATGCGCAAAATCATATTTTTTAAATAATCTCTACGCAGTAGAGAGTAGTAGATATTTGAACGAAGCCAATTCTTATGGCAATAAGTCATCAATCAAGCAAATGATACTGTTATTGAAATATTTCCTAAACTATCTCAAAGAACGTTAAAAGATGACGACGAAAATTGAAATCTTTTGTATATTGCCAACAATATAATCAATGTGAGCACCCCACTTCAGGTTCCAGGAGCAGTGAGTTGCCAAGATTTGGTCACTTGGAAACTGTTTCAGGTGTTTATCCCCTACCAGTCGGTGTAGATCTACAGTGGGTGGGGATAAGGATGCATTAAAAAGTACGTACTTGGTTTTGGAGCTACTCAATAATAATTGGCTCCGAATTAACCATAAATCCATTTCTGTTAACAAATACTTCGTTATGTCAATACTACTGACACAGTCATTTACCAGGACTGCAGTGGCATCAGCATATATAACCATTTCATAGCTGTTGCGGAAGGATTGGATGTCCTTTATAAGCAACGAAAACAACAGTGGTGATAAGTTTGTTTTTTGGGGGCAGTAGAATAGGAGAATATTTCTCTTTTAAGTTGTGATTTAGAACCGATATTCGTATCATCTAACATCTATTGTTTTAGTAGAAGGACAACCATTTGAGTGCCAACCTTCTGATGCCCCCAGTTTGTGTATTAATAATTCATGTTTGACGCAATCGAAAGCCATACTTTTTAATACTCCTTCAATTAAACAATAAAAATTTCTGACAAAAAAACGATTATTGTTACGTAATAAAATACAATTACTGTGATACTAAACTGGAGTTAATCACATTATCTAGAAACTATTTCTTTAAAAATCCAAATATCTTAATTTGTTTCCGAAATAATCGATACTTTTAAGTGGCACACCCTCTATATGCATATTACATAGAAAATGAGACATACATAATGTACATATATTAGGTCGGGTATATAATATGTATATTTCAGTAATACTTCATCTTATATTTGAAGACATAGCTATTGTTACGTTTTAGGGCTTTTAAATAATCTTCAGGCGATAATATTTTCACAGAAATATTTATTTAAACTAATTTAACACTTAATAATTACTTGGTAACGAAGAACACTAACTTAAACTATTTATTTTAACTAACACAAATTTATATGCACGTTTCGTATTTATTTTCACAGCGTCCGTTCTAATTACGCGCTAGTTCAAGACTGTCCCGCATACGAGATTATCACCCTTATATACTTAAAATATAACTTCTAGAATTCTCTACACTAAACTAGACTGTTCTAGAACGCCCTCTCTAGAATGTCTCCAGAAAACACGCGAACCATCCATATATCATAATTACAGTGCACTGCATAATCCATTTTAAACCGCTCTGTCACTAGATGGCGCCATTCGTAACACTATCATACAATCATTTGGCAGTACATTAAACGACTGTATATTTTATTAGATAGTTGTCGTTTGTTTTCAGGAAGTTGATAGAAACATTAAAATGTAACGAGCACAACGATAAAGTACAGGAATTTGTCAATACACCATCAATTATTATTATTGTTATTATTATTATTACCTTAGCTTTCTTTTGATAACCTAATGTAGGTACATATGTATTTATTTTTCGAAAAATCTATTTACCTTAATATATGTGTGCAAAAAAACTAACAGGTTTATTTCCATTTGGATATTTGCCAAAACACCAATTCATCCATATTATTTCCTTTCAGATGTATAATCAATAAAGCACTTACGCCAATTACTTTTTTCTACATGCGTACAACTTATATGAACTGTAAAGTGACAAACAAACGAGTAATTGACAACGGAATGGAAGCTCCTCTTTTTCGAATGGACTAAGGAGATTCAGTAACTTTTCACTAGCTTTTGTAATAGTGGTTGATTGTATTATTATTATTACTTAAATTTGGAAGAAGTTATGCTTGCGCAAATAAAATTTAGAACGAATAAAGTTGAAAGATATAAGGCTGGAGTAAGAAAATAGATAAAATAAGATAAAGTGAAGTGGTAAAATAGCTTTCGAGATACTTACAAACTTAAGCAGCATCATTAGAAATAGTTCTCTTAATTCATTTTTTAAATACCATCTTGCATTGCTAGTACACTCATAGTAAGTGGAGATTGGACATTTTCAATACGTTGTTATATGGAAACTGTCCAATCTCTACTTACCATGAGTGTACATACATACGTAATTAGCCAATACTTTAGTAGAACGTTCCACCAAGCTTAAATTGAATTTATTTTACTACGCTAAATTTTAGTTTCTTTGCTTAACGGAGTGTACTAGCACACCACCCAATCTATTACTTTCAAGTAATTTTAATTTATTAATTTTCCGTATTACGACATATAATATAGGTATTTTTATTTTATTAGTCTCTAGAGTAGTTGTTATTAGTGCAAAAGTTCCAATTGTAATATCCAGTAAATATCATAGGAAATTAGAAGCTTGTGCACAAAACAAAGTTCATTTATTTTAATGTAAAAGCTAATATATTATATAACATCTTCATTTCAAAAGTTTATCTAGTTTGTATTGACATTTTGATAAGTGTCAATTATTAATCACAATTAGCAATTAAAATCCTAGATCGATTTTAGTTTAAACAAATTGTTTCTCAGCTTTAAACATAGGTTTTATAATGGCCGTCACTTTAGTACGTAAGTTTTTTCTAGTGTAGGCCTATAATGGAAGTGGTAGGAAAATTCATGATGTCTGAGTTTACTCGGTTGAGAATTGCGTGCAAAAATTTCGAGTCGAGTTCAAGTTGACTTTTATTATCGCCTTGATAATGACAGCAATTATCCAAGTGTTTGGCGTCCTGTGGGTGATAGTGAATTAGTGTTTCACATTTTGCAATGGATTATATGAAATTGGTTAGAACATTGAGAAGTACTCTAACACTGTTTTCTGAAACTAGTATATTTTCAAGAAAATCAGGCGGGGGAGAAATTAAGAGACGCACACCTCAAGTTGTCAATCGTGTTAAAAAAACATCTGCTCAACACTTGACTCAACAAATTAACCTTTCTGTTGGCACAACTCACACATTATTGTAAAAAGATTTACAACTTTATCCGTTCCGTGTGACTGCAGTACAAGAGTTGTTAGAAATTGATTAGCCACCTAGAACATAATTTTGTAATTGGTTTGTAATTGTGAACAGTAATGATGGTGAGCTTTCACAAAGTCATCTTTACTGATGAAGCATGATTTTGTAAAACGGGATATTTAAATTCACAAAATATAAGAATTGGAGTAGTGAAAATCCACATGCAATTATTGACGAATCGCTACATCCGGAGAAAATAGGTGTTTGTGTGATAAGTCAAAGCCGAATAATTGGATTAATATTCTTTCATGGAACGTTAACTGCTCAAAGGTACCGCACAGAAGTTTTAGAGCTATGTTCATGCGATTTAACACTTTGTAACTTTTTCTTTTTATCGTGTGCCTAAACAATAGCATATTTTGAACACCTGTGTTAAATTTGTGTGATATGCAGCAAAGAATCGGACAGAAAGGCATGGAAATTAATAACAATCCAATGCTGTTGGAGAATGTTATTAGAAATTTTGAACGGACGATTTTAAAATGTATTGCTTTTGATGGACGTTTTTAACACATAATTTTCAAAAATTATTTATTTAATATTATCATTATGTTATAGTTTGCAATTCCTATTATTTGTTATTTTGAACTGTCTAGTCAGTTATAATTAACGACATACTTAAAAATATTCTCAAGATGTCATATGCTACTTGATGAAGTTTTCAAATAAATGCGTGCTATGTGCAATAAGTTTAGTACCAATACATAGGTATTTTACTTTGAACGGAAAGTAACGAAATACATACTTTTGCTTTTGAATTCTCGAATTTGAGGTAGTAGAATGAGATAAATATTTATTTTACAAGTACTTCAAATGAAAGTCCATAAAAGTCTCAAAATACAGTTGCTACCTATAACCTTTCCTGTTGACAAAACCGTTTTTCCCTTTTTTGGTGACAAAGAACTTTTGTGTGTCAACTACATCATGCATTTTTACTCGGCGGTCACCCAACATAATGCGGCAGCTTTTTTAGTCATTTCCGGTAGTCGCTTTTGGACGTCCACTAAGGGGTTCATTATTTACCAAGTTCTAGTGGAGCGGTTAATGTTCTGAACCCTCTTAGAATGATCGATCTACTTTACTGAGTCATCGAAAAGACACGATGCTGGAGATTAAATCAGTTAGGAAAACTCAAAGCTGGCATATCCTAGGACCACCAAGATCATTCCTAGCACATGACCTAAAGGTTTGCTAAAATAAGTTGAGCAACCTCTGACAACAATGACAACACTGACGGTGAACATGCTGCCTGAGTTAATTCCTACTCTTAGGATAGCAGAACTATGATATTAGGATGTAGTCTAAATCCTAATCAGAAGCTTCCCAGTCCGAGATAGAACGAAGAAACAGCTAAAGATTACTAATAACAATCTTTTCAAAAACTTACTGGATATCCAAGCGTCGACGTAACGTTCGAAAACTATGTAGAATAGTAAGCACGCTAGAAACTTATAGAAATCTAGTTTATACATATTCTAATTAGTATAATTACATAGTCTTTACTTGTAAATAGAAAAAATTATACTATTTACAAGGGAACACCGGCGGATGTCTCCCTCCAATTTCGATGAAACTTTACAGATCAAAAGAGTACCTCAAACTAAGAGACACGTATTTTTTCTTATCGGCGTACCCTATACCCCTAATTTTTTTTAACATTTTTTCTTTTTCTTATTCTTCAAAAGAAGGCCGCTTTTACATAGAATATGATGATGTATAATAAGTTTAGAAAATTAATAATTGTAAAGAAAAATAATAAAGCTTCAAAATTAATAAACTTGTCTATTGATATAAATCAAATGAACTATAACAGATATAATTTTCTTTCCTTAACATAATTACCAGCATAATACATGGTCCCAAGGTAGATATCTTCACAAAAAGCTAAGAACGACGGACGGGGTACCCCATACCCTCAATTTTTTGAATAATTAATTTTTTCATTATAATAATACTACACAAGGGTATAGCCTGCGCATCTTTGTTAAAACAAAACTCTACAGGATTTTTAAAGGACCCATGTCTTTCCACTCTTATACCAGGAGTACTTGAATACGTCGAAAAATCTTGGGGAAGAAAACTTGTTATACATCATCGTATTCTATGTAAAAGCGGCCTTCTTTTGATGAATAAGAAAAAGAAAAAGTAGAACTCTAGATCACTATCACCCACAGGACACCAAACACTTGGATAAATGCCAACGCGTTTCGACAGCAATGCTGTCATTATCAAGGCGATAATAAAACTGTTAAGAAAAAGTGTTAAAAAAATGGGGGGTATGGGGTACCCCGACCCCCGTTATTAACTGTTTGCGAATACGGACGACGCCACCCTTAGGGTCATGCTATATGCTGCAAATAATGTTATGAAGAAAATTTAATATCTGTTATAGTTTAGGAAATATTTGCAAAAATTGAAAAATCGTCCAAACTTTGGAGGGGGCTGTACTCCAAAATCGTGCGGATACGCCGATAAAAAAAATACGTGTCTCTTATTTTGAGGTACTCTTTCGATCTGTAAAGTTTCATTGAAATCGGAGAGGGACACCCGCCGGTGTTCCCTTGTTAGTCATTTCGAAGGTGTAAATAAACGGCTGGCATCTTATATTGCATGCCGAAGATAGTCATGGACTTTATCAATGTATCATCAAACACATACTTTTTATAAACACGTATATACATATAGGTATAATCATTCTATCTCAAAAGAGCGCAGTAATTTTTAATATTCTCCAAGCTATTTTTCCTAAAATTGTTGATTTACGACGAAAGTATCAAGTGTGTATATTCAGCACGCATTGCACTAGTATCAATGATTTCGAAATGTAAACAAATGTTCAGGTAGATGTTTATAACTTCTAAATATAAACGCAAGGATTCTAACAGGAAACTTTGTCCGAAATATTCTTACTTACACAGAAAAAATAAGATAATAGCAAACAAACTTAGTTTCTGGAAATGTTATCAATCAATGTAATCAAAGATAATTTTCTTTTCTGTATAAGATTAATGTTAATTTAATCCCAAAGCTAAAGTTGTAACTTAAATCTAACTATATAGTGATGTGACTCAGAAATCAAATTCGCGTTCAGACTTGGCACAAGATACTCTTTTGGATTGTAAATATAGGTGTACGCACTGAATGATGTCGCGTTTTATTTAGAATTAACTGAAGCATTGAAGAAAAGTCATTTCAAGTGGATAACTTACATCTTGTGATTGAAAGCATTTCATCGTTAGGATCGGGAGGATGTTTTATACAATTCGATAAAGATGTTTCTTTTCTAGTTTATACGATATTTTGGCTCATGTTTACTGTCAACATTTCAGAACGATAGTTGTTTTGTAAGTTAATGCAGGTGTATTTGTGGTAGCATTACAATCATCTAGTATTTAATAATTTTCATCTGCCGGTAGATTTGTTAGTGTGTCAAAAACCACTCTACTCCTATTTCCCGAAATTGTCCGTGTAACACGCTTATTTCGAAACCGATGTCTATATTTATTTGATGATTGAAATATGCTTTTATTATAATATATATACATGTACATAAATAAAATGAATATTTGTTGGTTTTAAAAAAAATCGATAAAGTAGTTTTGCACAAGTCAAATGTGCATAATCAGTAAGATATTTAATTCTCTGATATTTTAAATATGTATTATTATAGTGTTTTTTATAATTGTTATTAACATGAAAATTACGTTATTCTGCATTGTAGATAGTATTGATGTTGAGTTTTATTTAACAAGAAATATATCATAACATTCACATATAATATTTTGAAGAAAAATAACCTTTACCTGGTAGAGCAACATAACACATAGCTTTCAGAAATAATTTAAAATATAAACGTGTAAAACAACTAAAGGCTATTTTTAAAAAAGTAATGGGTAATTGTCGTATTAGATACACTTAAGTGTAATGCTCTAATTCCGAAATTTAAAAAAAAATTGCTTCTATGTAGATAGTTCCGGAGTTTGTATCCGCTGCACAATCTCGCTTTTTTCATACCATCTTCTGAGACAAGAGGAACAAGAAGACATCACTCGGAGTCACTGGACAAATCCTCTTTTGAGCTGCCCCTTTGCAGACAATTTTCTAAGTTCAACTGACGCCTGTAATAGCTTCTGTTGGAAGGTTTGCTATTGAGATACTTTTTCGGGCCTCTACGTCATTTTTGTTTCTTTCTCGTTCTTGTCTCATTGTTTGCCAACTTCTTTTCAATGACGGATGCACTAATTTTGAACTTCGCACTAGGATCGATATTTAGCCTTGCCATCAAATGACCACACGATCAAGTCACACTTAAGCTCTTTCACAATTAACGCAACATCTGGTGCCTAAATTTCAAAATACGAATTACAAGAATTTGCTCAAAGAAGTTCAGATAATAGAACAACTGAAATAGATAAATTTACGCAGTTTCCTTACTACAAATGAAGTTTTTGACACTAAATAAAAATTGTTTTTAACGGAAATTTTCATTTTTTTTTCTTTTTACTAAAGTTTTCAACCACGCTTTTGTATTCACCATAATTTATAGACTTATAAAAAAATGAAACATATAAATATTTGGTAAGTATTAATTAATATAAATATGAATATTGTAAATAAGCGAGTTTTAGTTTCTCTTAACAATATTCTACCAACACGGATAACTTTGAAATAATAAATTATAGAAATACTGCAGTAGTTTAGTGTTAAACAGTGTGTTTGCTTCAGTGTACCACCGGAATGAATAAGTAAATTTTATACTACTAAAGTTGTACAAATTGAACCGACTAACTCAAACAATTAAAAGAGTTTATCCTAAATATGGAACTGATCAAAACAATCGAGTTAGTATTTAGACTTTCTTAAACTAGCATTTTCTGTTAGGCTTAAAATTAAAAATTAAAATTAATGTGTGCAGTATGGTTGCAGCTTTTGGTTTCTTCTGATAAATTTCAAATTATTGATTGAAACTATCTAGAACTTGAATTCAGTATAGTTCACAACTTGTATTCAGAAAAAGACCTTGAATATTAGTGCGTCAAAAGATTATCACATTTCGAACACTTAAGCTTTCCCTATTATTTTGAAGTACGTTATTTTGAATCGACTATTCTATCATTTAGAAGAAACAATCTTATTATAGACAATGTGTGTAATTTTCGTAAAGACTTCTCAACTATACCTTCATTAGGAAATAATTCCGGTGAAATTTTTTAGTCTACGTTACGAGAATTTGAATATGATTATTATACTAATGAATAAACGTCTGAACGATTGTTATTTTTATCTGCTTTAGGTGTAAACTGCAGTGGCTTCCAAAACTCTATTGCTTGTTGTATTTTTGGTATACATAGTATTGTAATAATGTTCGTGGAGCTGTTGCTAAATGATTTTCATCCCATATGTCAGGTTGCACTCAATATGTAACCGTAACTGCTCAAAATAATTCTATAATTATTCAGTATTTGCTTTCGCAGATTTAGAAATTATTCTAAGGGTATTCAAGACGTTACATTTAGGACCAACCCGCTTTCATTGTATTTATTCAGATAAAGTTACTCGTATTTTCAATAAAATCTAAAAAAAATGTTAAAACTGGTATGTAGGGGAAGTTTAACTAAAATGGGATACTTAAGGTTTGGACCCGGTTTAAAAAAATAAGTACAAACACAAAATACCGGACAACCCTCAGGATGAATATACCTAACATAACTTTATTCAAAAAATAAACATAACATATGAAAGTATTAGACATAAAGCAAAAAAAAAAAATTTCTTGCGTGAGTTAAATTTCCCATTTTAGGAACATATGTATCTAAAACGGGATCAGTAGTGTTTCTAAAATGGGATTGTATTTCCGAAGCAAATATCACATATGAAATAACTGGCCTCATTGTCTTACACTCCGCATAAGCTTGGTGGACCCATCTTTGACCACCAGGTTTCCTGCTTTGAAAATCTACTTCACAATAAAAGCACACAGGATGGTATACATCTCGTTATAGAAGTACATGTCGTATCCCATTTTATCAACACATTACATGTAAACAAAGAGTGCCTCCCGTTTTCCATATAAGAATATAATTATAAAATTTTATAGATTATGTGGTAGTTTATGTGCTAGCAGCTGGTAAAAAGCTTTCGCCGTCATCCTATTGGCCATAAAGACAAAAAGCCTATGTTTGTAGATCTAAGTTTCTACAAGAAATATGTTAAAAACTTAAAAACTCACTTAACGGCGTTACACCAATTACGATTTTCATCAAACTGCTGGAGATCACTCATACACTGGTAGGAAGTATTAGGTTAATTACGCAACAGGTGCTACTGTATGTACTGCAAAAAAATTAGGGTATCCCGTTTTACTACAGTGTCCCATTTTGTGTAAAGTTTCCCTATTTATATTTTTGATAGGCCTGGAATGTATGTATATTGTTCAAAGGAGGAAAAGGATTGTTGAAATGGAATTTCGATTAGATCACACGAAATTTACATAAATTTCATATAATTAAGAAGTTCCCATTTCTCAATTTACATTTGAAAATACTTAATCAGAAAATAGTTCAATTTTGTTTTTAGTTTCTTTAATCTAAAGAGATAGAAATATTAACAGAACAACAGTAGGTTATATTACTTATAACTTTTGCACTGAATATTTGCTTCATATATTCTCTGCTATGTGTTTAAACATATGGTTAAGTATAAATATACAATATAAAAAACATTATTTATGTTCTGATTACGATATCCAGTTCAAAATTAGCATATTATCGAACGAAAAAAAATGTCTGGCTTCTGTAGTCTCGTGAAAGCTTAATAGCATCTCACTCAAAGGTTAGCCAAGTTGGTTCTAGGAAATTTACACATAAAAAATAGCAATTTTTTCTCGTTTACCGTTTGCGTCTATTTTGATGAAAGTATACACATATGAAATGAATACGTTAGACATATTTCATCACACCCAAATAAAATGTAATAAATAATACAAGCCAGATGTCCAGACCAATTGTTTGCCAAAGAAAATTTCACATTAAAAATCTCTTTAATCTACTGTATGGAGTAGCCCCGAAAAATGTTTAAGAACAGACAACACGTATATTTTGCTTGTCATATGCTGCAGAACTATTCGCGATACAATGAGATCACACCTTTTCTTGAAATCACTTCTGGTAACACGTTTTACTACGATATAGGCTGTTACATCGCATGTTCTTATTATAGAGTAAGGATCTGTAAAATGGGCACACTTGCCTGACAACTGTACGTGCGAGTAAATCACGAAATTTTTGCAGTGGGCATTAAATTTTATTAGTTTTTTAAATATAAAATGTAGCATTGCATCATAGCAGAAAGTATCTTATAAATCTCAAAACAATCTTGTTTATTTACCTTTGGTGAATAATATTCAATATTCATTTTAATTATTTTATTGCTAAGGATTGGGTAGAAATTGATATTTCCTCCTTTTTTGGTGTTGACGACTTTGCTTTCACTTGTTTATATTGGTCTATCAACTGAAGGCAAAGATTTACGACATTGAATCATTGCGTATAGTATCTGTAGATACCAGCAGAATTCGAATTAAACATGAGAACTCGCGTATACGGAACATACTATGAAGGTTTGCTATCAAAAATTCAAAGAAACGCTACCGCGGCCAGAACGTAGTAGCACATTTCATAACTGTAGTCGGACAGATCGATACCGACGCGATTTATGTACTTTCTTTATAAAATTTATGATTTTATAATATACTTTGTATGAAATGAGTAAATGTCAAACGCGTGGAATATGTAGTGACCATAAATTTACAGAGTTTATAAAAACAGGAATGAACTCACCCGTTTTATGCTACCTTGCCCATACAGAGACTGACATAGAACGCGTCGAGAATAATGAGAATTAATTAAATTGTATAGTTCATCAAGAATATTACGAGATACCGTGGATGTTTGGGTAATCCAAATTTGCTAGCGAC
Source organism: Popillia japonica (assembly GCA_004785975.1). Taxonomy (NCBI): domain Eukaryota; kingdom Metazoa; phylum Arthropoda; class Insecta; order Coleoptera; family Scarabaeidae; genus Popillia; species Popillia japonica. The sequence continues at coordinate 38,935 of SMLS01075431.1, forward strand.
TGTCGTTATTCTATTTGTATTTCGATGTAATCATACTGAAAGAGTCACATCTGGTTCAAATAGGAGAAACATAGGTTATAAAATATGTTGGTGGATACGATTGCATGATGTTTTGTGGTCAAATAGTGCTTTGTATTTTTCAGCTTTACACCATAACATCTAAAGAGAAGCTTTTATATAAATACCAATCAAACCCGCATCTTCACCCATCCGGGTATCAATGTTTTAAAGTTTAATATCCTACATTTAAACGATTAGCACTAATTGGTACTCGTATTTTGAAATGTTTCATAAAAAAATTAATCTACCTGACGCTAGCTTCCTTTCTTCTTTCCGAAACTTAAAATTTCGGATGTTGTTCCTGGTTGTTCTACGTTTATTCTATATTAAGCCACAGTTAGGTTAGCACTAACAATTTCGTCTGTTTGGTCTAACACGACGCCAGCGGATTGCATAGTACTGCTTGATTTGCAGAAGGTCAAAAAGCTTTTTCTTCGTGGTTTTTCCTTTATAGTTACTTTGACAACGAAACTAGCTTATTCGAGAAATTGGGTGTCATCAAAAGATAATATTTTGTCCTTTGTATTTGGTACCGTTAAACTCGCATTCCTGACAAAAAAGAATAGTGCTACTACAAATGGCATTTTTATAATATTTTCTCTTTTCTGTGAACCTAACATTTACGAAATAAATCACATGAAAAAATCTACTAGAAGACTAAATTCTAACTGTTAAAGTTTTTGAGTTGTAACCGTTAGAAAGGTGAAATCAAACACATGCTTCACGTTTTTAGCAGATAGTGTAACCATACCTATGTATATAACATATTAATATAGCTGATTTATTTCGTTTGACTAAAGCTTTGAATATAGCTGGTCTTTGCATTAGAACAAGTTATTTCATCTTTAAGAATTCTCAAGTGAGAAGTAAACCAGCGTTAGTCTTTTATCCTAACACTGATTGTGTCCTCCTTTATCCTAAAAGAAGACTACTGATTTTTGGAGTAAATTCAACGCAAATAAAATTAAATTGGACCCCAAATCCATCAACAATTGCCAACACTGGCGATTAAGTATGTATAATTTCACAGATATAATAACCAAGAAAAACATTATACTCATTTGATTAGAATTATTGCTTTTTCACTGTCTTATGTATCCTATAGTGTAATATGAACTGAGAGTATAATAATTTGTTCGAAAAATGTTTACGTGTATATCTATATACTACTGAACACAAATTAAAATTGTTGCAGATTCTGTATAAGTATAAGATAGTGATACTTGTGAAGCATTGTATAATTATATGTTATTGCGTAAGTTCAAGGTGTTTTAATAAATTTTACGTTTGTTGAATTCGATGAGAATATGAATATGTTTTATAAAATAGCACAAAGATTAATTTAGAACACACAAAGCACTCTTGGGGATTAATTATTAATTATAGAACGAAGCGGGAAACATTAAAAATGATAAAATTTAATGCAATCACGAAAAGGTGATATTTGTAATGAGGCTGTTAACTACTGTCGATTGCTATCCGCGAATCCATATCTGTATCACCGAGCTTTTAGAGTAATTGTGTTATATCGACAATGCTGCCAATTACGGAAGGCATGTATGAGAAAAA